>CABHPH010137021.1:16659-32222 GCA_902168325.1 Peromyscus nudipes
GTACCGGTAAGCCACAAGCCACGTGGCAAAGTAGAGATTAATAGAAATGGGCTAAATATAAGAATAAGAGCTAGACAATGATAGACCTGAGCTAATGGCCAAGCAGTTAAATAATGTAAGCGTCTGTGTGTTTATTTTATAAGTGGGCTCTGGGACTGGCAGGACTTGGGAGCTGGAGAGAAGTTCTCCAGCAACATCCACACTCCTTCAGGAGGAATCAAAATATCAGGATTAAAGTTGCCATCTCCCTTTCTTGGTGGAGGCCACTATTTTCCTCCTATTCTAGGTTCTCACACTTTCAGTTTGTCATCCCATCTATATGTTAGTCCATCCACAGTCTTCAACCAATACCCCTTAGGGTCTCAAGTTTTATACAATGCCTTTAGAATATCCTCAGAAACTGAATTATTTATCATGGTCAATTTGAGTCTAGTGTGATAATACACATCATACCATGTGGTATAGTTGATCACACATTTGGTACAGTTTGTCCAAGCCTAAAAATCTTCCCCATGCTGCAGGGTCTTTCCCATGAACTGCATAACTACCTTAACCCAAGCCTGGGTGATCATCTCTGTATAATTTCCTGTGAAATTTATTTCACTCTTTTCCTGTATCATAGAAATCACCATTGATCTAGGAACACAGAACATGAAGATCAGATGGACGAAAAAGACTAGCATTACACGAAATAATTATATGGAGGAGAAGATGATAAGTGCATGCCATAAAGCATGACGTTGCGACATTTGGCATTTCTGCCTTGGCTCTCCAGAGGCATGCTAAGCAGAAGATCCAGAGGGGAATGCACGGAGGGTTGATGGTCCACAATCTCGGGTCCCCTTTTCTCCAATCTCTGCTGTCAGCTCGTCAGGCATCTTATATGCCGTCCCCAGCAATATAAGACCTTCTCCATTATTAAATAAATGAGTTTATTTTTTGCCTTCAATTGACTCTTGGTGCTTTCTCACCCTCTCCTGAGGGAGCTGTTGGGATCCAGCAACATCTGATGCTTGAACGTGGGGCTTCCATTACTTTTTCTCTCCCAGCACAAGTTTTGATTGTCTCCCTCCCTTCAATCATGGTGCTTGACAGCACTCCCAAAATGGTGTGTTTTGGTGAAAAGACCCCTCAGTCCCTTAGGCAGGTAAGCATTAGGACCCCCATTTCTTTCCTTCTTTTGTGTTGTCTGTCATGTTTGTCTGTCCATCCTGCTGGGAAGGCACATTTTCTTTTTCTGTTTTGATTCACCTGGCACCTCCACATACAGATTGACCCCCAAGGAGGTAGAACCAAGCCTCTGCTCCTGAACACTGTCCCTTGTCTGAAGACACCATGTGGGCATATGGCCGTGGCCTAAAAAACCAGGGAAATCCCTCACTAAGCACAAGACATAAGGGTCCTATACAAATTTCACCACTGTTGACTATCATTTTCTGACTGTTGTTTGCTTGCTGTTTTCCTCTAAAAGATGGGTAATCTTTTCATCACCCCCACCACTACCATGTTGAATATGTCTATGAAATTCAGTGATGAGGTGACAGACAATTTGGGCCCTGAGATACCTGTCAAGAACATAACTGTCAGTTTGGGCTCTGGGATATCTGTCAAGGAGAACATAGCTGTCAATTTCGGTCCAATATGGGTCCCAGCAAGAGATGTGCACCTGGCCACAGATCATCCTGCTTCCACCCAGGGTGGGTGATGTATATACTCCCCTGTCTTATTTTTAGTACCCTCTAAAGGCTGATGACTTATGGACCCTCACTTTTCCTCATTTTGTATGATAATTTTTGACATGAGGAATGTTAATTTAACAGGCCAGGAGCTAGCTAAATATATTAAGGGCCCATGGTCAGCTAAGTTTCTGTATTATCCATTACAGCTAACACACGAAATTTTCCAATTAAATCAGACAAGAACAGAGGTTATGGCCTTTGGCTCTTTATTTTTTGAAAAGTTTGTCATGATATAAAAGACTGTTTGATCCCTCCTGGATTTGCACTAAAGTTTTGAATGGCGGGGTAGTGCTTTTAATATTTCTCCTTTTTAAGTGTCTCCCACAGCACATCTAGCAACAATGGACAACCACTAAGGTGACTCTACAGTTGTTAATGGCTCTTAGACATCCAACTCATAGCCCTCCACAGGAGGTTATGCATGCCAGGTTTTCTGAAATTCAAAAGGCTACATATCCGTGTTTTCTTTATTTTCCTTTAAATTTTCATCTTACAACTTTCTTAGGCTATCCTTATATGGATGATCATACTTTGTCCTCACTTAGTGACCTTTCTTCTCTATCTAAGCCATCAGGGAACCTAGCTTTTGTGACTCTCTCCTTAGGATTTTTACAATTCTTACTTCCTACCCAAGATTCCAGATCATTTTGTGGTGATGAACATGGAGGTATTGGACTACCTATTTACTCTACAGAGATTCTGCAAACTTCCTATCATGCTTTGCCATTATCCTCATGGACTCTAGTTCAGAACTGCACCCAAGTATGCATTGATACTAACATTTCCTTAAAGATTCTTATTAGGTGAGCATAGAATATGGGAGTTTGCTGGTTATGGTCTTCATATCTGAACTATATTTTATGTATTTTCTTACACTACAAAACCAGAGAAGGAATAAATGAAATTCAATAGGAAAAGTCTCCTGAGTTTAGAGTAGACATGAAGAATAAAAGAATCAACATTATGCCTTTTGTTATTTATTTCATCCTGAAAGGTGGTAGGTGAAATAAAGGAGAAAACCTAGGTCTTCTATCAAATAGAATCAACAACTGGGCAGTAGGCAGATTCAGTTTGGGGTGTATTGTGTACTCAATGTTTATGCTGTCAAAATTCATGTAATAAAGTCCTAACCCTCATGATGGTATCTGAAGGTGAGGCCTTTGGGACATGAGTAGGTGTAGATCCAGTCAGAAGGGTATTGTGTCCTAATTAACAAGAGAAAGTGAGCACAAAGATTCACCTGCCTTTATTCAATTATTCCCATAGTCTCCCTCTCCTCTCTCCCTGTCCCTTGTCCTTTTCCCACTTCCTCCTTTTCCTACTTTCTTTCTCTCTCTCTGCCATAGTGAGGACACATATGTCTGTAGGCTGTAAGAGAATTCTTACAAAGAGCTGAATTAATTGACATCTTAATCAAAGGCCTCCAGAAATATAAGAAATGAACTGAGCTGAAGCTGCTTAGTTTGTGATTTGTTGTTACAACAACTCAGACAGAGCTATATAAACTGCTTTCCCATGCTTATACTTTTCTGCTACAACCTTATTTGCTGATGTAAACAGATCATAATGTCCTATGTTGATGTCAGTGAGCTAAGGTAGTATTACTGTAACAACTTCTCTAATTATCCAGCAGTAAACATTACAGAACATTTTCTTTGATGTCTACCTAGAAACCTTCCTAACCTCAAACTATTCACCTGAAGTACTGGTCATAATCCTGAGATGTTTCCAGGCTACAGATTCATTATTTCAAATCAGTACTATGACCTGTCTGAGACTGGTTGAGGCTGTATAGAAGCCTGCCCAGAAAGGGCTTCCACATGACATTTCTAGACAAGTTCACAATGCCCCTCAATGAGTTTGTTTCAAAATCCCAGATAAACAACTTTTTTTTCTCTCTTCTTTAGATATCTGGAGACTTCTTTCCCCTATGCCACTCCAAGATTGATTTTTATAACTAATACCTAACCATCTTCAGAAGTCTATTTTAATCAATAGAGTAATATATGGCCTTTTAAACCCAATATAAAACTATGAAGAAAAGAGTTTAAAACTAAGAGGAAGGAAAATTGTGGTAAGCTGGACTTCAAGCACAGTTACCTCATTAAGGGCTTGTAGCACACACACACACACACACACACACAAACACACACACACACACACACACACACAGGAAAGCCTGGATATTCTACCAGAACTTTTACTTTAAGTGAGAAAGGGGATCAAGGTTTCAAAAAGCTTGAAGGACTGCCAAGTGTAAGAGGACTTTCTTTTTCCACCAGCCAGTTCTCAAATAACCAACACAAATACTTAATATTATCTATCTATCTATCTATCTATCTATCTATCTATCTATCTAATGCTCGTCCAAAAGCTCAGGCTTGTTACTAGCCAATGCTTACATTTAAATTAACCTGTATTTCTTATCTGTGCTTTGCCAATTGGCTTGGTACCTTTTCTCTGCACCTGCTGGTGACTCCTGACTCTACTCTTCTCAGCATTCTAAGTTTGGTTCTCCTGCCTAACCTTATTCTGTTCAGCTACTGACCATTCAGCTTGTCTAATTAACCAGTCACAGTGACTAATATTCACAGTATACACAGGGATTATTCCATAGAATTTACCCCTTTTTTGTCTAATTAAAAAGGAAGGTTTTAACTTTAACATAGTAAAATTACATGTAACAAAAACAATTATCAAGTAAGAATTACAGTTACAGTATCTAGTCAATTTGTATTTGGCAAAATAAGAGAAAAAGATTTTATTATCTATTTTACCTTTGTGAGTCTAAACTTTTATACCTAAGTTACCTTTTATTGTAACTAAGGAACACTTACAAAAGAAAGTGACTGACAAACTTTGCCAAGACAAGGTAGAACAGTCATTCAAAATTTCTGCTTCACAGGAATGTCTGTCAGATATTCTTGTCCTGCAGGATAAAGATGGATGATCCAGTGTTATAGAGGAACCTTGGGTAACTGTATAGGCAGCTGCTTCTGTCATTTCTTAGTTTTGGAAGTTGTTCTGTATTTCCTGTTTATTCAGGTAATATTATATCCTTCTTGGGTCTCTAATGGAGCTGAAGACTAGATAGTTATAGCTTTCCTTATTACCAATTTCAGAAAAAAAACACACAAAAAATGTGCAAAATGTATAAGTTTGAGAGACATCAAAAGATAGTTTTGGGTTGGTAATACAAGTTAGGATAGAAAGTAAATTAGGTACAGTACTTTGGACTCACTAAAATAGGATAGATAATGGAATATTTTTGCTGAATTAGTCAAATGCAAATGGACTGGTCATTATTAATGTAATTATTACGTGTATATATTTGTATATAGTTATTGTATTTATTCTACACAGTTTTACTACATTAGTTAAAGTCTTCCTTGTTTTTTAGACAAAAATGGGGAAATGTGTGATATTTTGATTGTATTCTGACAAATCAAGGTTGCTTGGAGTCAGAGGGTGGAGCTAGCCACTAACTGATCAAAATTAAGCACAGAGGTTTTGGAGGATAGTAGATAGATAGGGGAAGAAGTAGAAACATGAAGCCAAGAGGGATCTCAGCCTTTTTGGAGGAAGGAACAGAGAAGGGACAAGAGGGCTGGTGGCTTCCCTACATCTCTGATCCTTCAGGTTCTTACCCCAATACATGACAATTGAATTTTTATTGATAAAGAATAATTAAATTAACACTTCACCTGAGTTTTACAGTTTTATGGAACAATTTAAGAAGATGTAACTGGGTTATGGTTTGGTTAGATTTGGATCTCCTCTCCCTTCACCACATCCTATAGTCTGTAAAACATTTAAAATATGGTTGCATGAGTGATTTTGTGCTTTACAGTAACCATCCTGGCAACTGAGGAGAAAATTAAAGGGAGATTTCATAAAATCCACACTGGTTTATGATATTCCACTAACCTCCTATGCCTTTTCAGTGAAATTTAGAGCATGCTAAGGAAGAAGCACATTAATATTAAAAATAAATGTAACTAAAATGGTCAATAGAAAATTACAGAAAATTGAATTATTCCATTACTTTAACTTCTAAATTAGCATGACATAAAATACATACATAAATAAAGTTGAGAAAAGTTGAGAAAAAGGAACATTTCTGTAACCTTGGCCTCTCTCTAGACATAGCTGTGGCTGTGAATACATCCATACCCTATAAAAAATTCTGTAGGAATTACATGACAAATGGTGATTAAGTAAGGCAATAATAATGTTTAACCCGCACACAGTTGAAATGTGCATCTATAATGGTAAAGTAAAAAACAAATCATTTCCATAACAATGCGAAGATAAAATCTTAGAATACTATAGGACAGAATAAGAGAGAACTTTGTTATTTTCAATGTTGGGACTGAGAGAAAAGTTTTAGAATTAAATGGCATATAAACTCCATCAACAGAAGGTGCATAATTCATCTTACCACACTCCTCAATGTCTCTGTACTTAGTGAATTGCTACAGAGAATAGATAGGAATGTGGGGTGATTTTCTATGGGGAAACATGCCACACTTCCTTGGCCCCAGCAAAGCCAATGTTAACAGGGACAAGTGACAGGAGATGAAGACACATGATTTTTGTGGGCTTCCCTCAAATCTGTAGTCCTAACATAAACATGACTAACTTAACAGAGAAAAATGCAAACTGAGTGACATTCCACAAAACATCTGATTAGCCATTCTGAATATTGGTGTGGTCACCAGACACAAGGAAACTCCGAGACACTCTAAGAGCCAAGAGGAACCTGTGAGGATTTGATGACTAAATGATATGTAGCTAGTATCCCTGATGGCACACTGTAGCAGACACAGGTAAAGCATGGCAAGAATAAACCAATGTGATACAAATTGACTCAATATCTTAAAGTAAAATGCCAGGGCTGGTATCTCAGCATGACAATGCACTATATTAATTTGATGTCAATGGGGTGTTTGGGAGACATGAGCCATTCTGGATTCTATCTCTGCAACTCTTTTTTTTTGTTGTTGTTGTTGTTGCTGTTGTTTGTTGCTGGGTCCTAACAGCTCCATTGGGGGAGGGGGGCTAAGTAGGCACATTGTCAACAACACAGACAACAGGAGTCATGTGAAAAGCAAACAGCAGACTTGTTTATTCAATAACAGGGAAGGCCTTATATACCCTCCTCCCAGCACCCAGGCTGTGTCCCAATCTGGTGACATTGCATGGTCATCCTTCATTGGCTGGGCATGATCAGGAACTCTGACAGTGATCTGGTGACAGTGCATGGTCACCCCTCATTAGACAGGATCTCTGACAGCACCTGTTCCTAGGCCCTCAAGCAGACTCCAGGTTGGCTCATAAGGAATTATGTTATGTGAATGCCTTGGCAATTGGTCTGAGCCAATTTCCTCAACCTTATGGGCCTGTCCTATTACATATCCACCCTTTTATTTTATTATGTGGGTTCTCAGCAGGAGTTGGAGTTTTTGCTCTGGCCTTGTTGACTCTGCCTCAGGAAAGCTCATTAACTGGATTGTGCCTGTCTTAGGTTGGCTTGCCAAACAAGCTCTTACTCATCATTGATTATCAGCCCTCGAAGAGAGTCCATCGCTGGGGAGTCACCAGGTGGGGAGGATCAGGCAGTAGCCTTTTGAATTTCAGAAAGCTAGGCATGCATAACCTCTTGTGGAGGGTTGTGAGTTGGATGTCTAAGAGCTATTAACACCTGTAGAGTCACCTTAGTGGCTGCCTGTTGTTGCTGGGTGTACTATAGGAGACACTTAAAAAGGAGAAAGATTAAAAGCACCACCTTGCCCATCAACACATAAATGAGAATACAGGAGGGATCAAACAGCCCTTTTATATTATAACAAACCTTTTCAAATAATAAAGAGTCAAAGGTCATAACCTCTGCTCTTGTCTGATTTAATTGTAAAATTTCATGTGTTAGCTGTAATTAATAAAATAGAAACTTAGCTGATCATGGGCCCTTAATATATTTAGCTAGCTACTGGGGTGCTAAACTAACATTCCTCATCTCCAAATGCATCATACAAAATGAGGAAAAGTGAAGGTCCACAAATATTCAGCTTTTAATTTTTTTGCCAAATCCCTTGGGTGTCCAGAGGACCATTGCCAGTAAGGGTCTTGTAGATCATGGCATTGCAGGCTGTAGCTGGTTAAAATGGCCCAAACCTTTTGTAGCAAATTTTCAGCTCTTTGGCTAAGACTAACCTTAGGGGAAAGACAGGTGAGGCCCCCCAACAATGAAAAGAGGCATCTCATCTCTTGGTCAGAGACAGGGGACAAAATAGTTCATTGATATCTCTTAGCTGTTTTATGCATATTAGGTTCCCACACAGCAAAGGCAAAATGATCTCGATCTCATAGTGTCAGAGGAATTTGAAAAAATATCTAAATAATATCTAAAACTGATATATAATAAGATGAAGGAACAGTGCTACGGTGGGGGAGGCCTGGTAGTATAGACCCCATTTTTCCCATTTGACCATTAATTACACAAAGATCGCGCAGGAAGTAGTAGTATCCCAATCTCTTGAGGATAACAAATTTGGGGGTTTATATTTACTTGTGGATGGTTCTATGTGCCTCATCTGTAGCTGTTCTGAAAATAATTCCTTTAGGTTTGACAGCTTGGGTTCAATTATAGGCCACTGTTCTACCCATACTTCTTGACCTGAGAGCCACATCAATGGAATGGGGCTGGGGGCTCAATCATGGTGGATCTCATGTGGAGAGTGGCCCTTAAAATTGGGGGTGCTGATCTTATGCAGGGTTGTGAACTGCAAGACCCACCTTTTCACGGACCTTGATGTCATCAAAAAAGACCCTGTTATCTTTAGTTAGAACAACACCCATATCATCCAGAACATCTCTGTCCCACAGGTTCCTAGGTACAGTGGAAATGATAGGGTGAATGGCTCCCTGAGGACCAGATGGGTTGTCATCTTAGAAACTTGTTGACCTCCCGCACCACTGATCAGGGGGCCTCGTTTAAACTTCCAATGAGGGAAGTGAACCACCTCAGTCTCAGTTAAAATGGTGGTGTCTGCACTTGTGGCAACCAAGCCTTTGACAGCTTTCCCATCAAGACAGACAGTCAGCATTGGGGAGTGTGGAAAAATGGGCACTTCCAATAGATTTTTGGATTATCAGAGCCTCCTCTTACTAGCAGGGCTGAGGAGAACACCATCTGGAGTTTAAAAGGGCTGGTGTTTCAATAGGGTATGACCTGCAATCATTTGCCCAGTTTTTACCCAGGGGCAGTCATGCCATGAGTTGCCTGGTTTGCCACAGCTCCAGCCAGTTCTAGCTACCTGGGGGCCCTTGGGGGTGTCATTAGCATGCTACCTCTCAATGAGGAGAACATCCAGGGAGGTGGTAAAAGTTGTGATTAGACCAATTCTGGGGTCAAGATCTCTGGTGGACTGCAACCACTTATGTATGTCCTTATTGGGCATGGCTGCAACCACATTATGGGTTTGGTGTTGAGCCCCTCCCAAGTGAACTGTTTAATCAACATATCTCTAGTGGGGATTGAATCCACTGTGTACTCTATTGCCTCATTTACATGGGCCCAGAAGTCAGTGAAGACGTCCCCTGGCTGTTGCATAAGATTGCAAAAGTAAGCTGAAGGGTCCCAGGATGTTGCATGCCTTAAGAACCTTGAAGGCCAGGTAAGAAACATGTTGGTAGTAGGCTAATCTTTGCCTGATGGATGGGATGGACAATGTTACCTCATCCAGTGAGCATGTCAAGGGTAACTGGAATGTTAATTAAGAGGTTCATTCATGCTTGAGCTTCTGTTTGATCATCATAAGTTGGTTTCCAGCTAAGAAAGGCAGCTGGCTCCAGCATAGCTTTGAGCAGACTCTATCATTAGAGTATGTCTGTAGTTGCATTGCCCATTGAGTGAGGACCTGTTTGAAGTAAAGTGAGTCTGGGACTGATTCATTAGTCACCTTTCAGATAAGGGAGAGTATTGTTGGAGGTTTTTGCTCTTTTTGGGGGGTCCGTCACCCAGCTTCCAAATAAATCACACATGGAGGCTTATTCTTAATTATAAATGCCTGGCCTTAGCTTGGTTTAGTTTCTAGCCAGCTTTCCTTAACTTAAATTATCATGACTACCTTTTACCTCTGGGCTTTTCCTTTTCTCTAACTTCTGTAAATCCTACTCTTATTCTGTGGCTGCTGTGTAGCTCAGTGGCTGACCCCTGGAGTCATCCTCCTTCTCTGGCTCCTAGATCTTAGGTCTCTCCCCCCAGTTTTCTCCTTCTATATATACTCTCTGTCTGCCAGCCTTGCCTATCCTTTCTCCTGCCTTGCTATTGGCCAGTTCTTTATTAAGCTATCAGGTGTTTTACACAGGCACAGTAACACATCTTCACAGAGTTAAACAAATGCAATGTAAACAAAAGCAACACACCTTAAACTAGTCTACTACAGGAACGTTCAGCTATGGGGGTGGGAATCCAGGGCTGGACAGAAGCATTGAGACCCAGGTTAACTGGATGAGCCTCTTCAGGTCTCCCGGTTACAAATGGGGCTGGCTGTGGGTAGTGAGGGATATACAGTGGAGTAGAGGAGTGGCCAGCCTCTGAGGCAGCTGAGCCCTGGGGCAGATTACCCCAGGGATACCTCAGCAGGGGGAATAACACCAATGGTCAAAGTGGTGCCAAGGGGGGAAGCAGTGCTTGGGGTCTTAATGGCAGCTTCGTTCTCCTTGATAGATTTCACGGGGGCCTGAACTATCTGCTTCTTCATCATTGGATGCCATAGAGAGGTCAGACATGGAAGGGGAAGAGGTGATGGGTAGGTTACCCATCTTGTACAGGGAGACAATAGGCAAGCAATAGTCAGAGAGAAGATGACAGTCAACAGGGGTGGAAATTTGTAATGGACCCTTATGGCTTGTGCTTAGTGGGGGACTTCCATGTGGTTTTTTAGGCCATGGCCATATGCCTACATGGTGTCTCCAGATGAGGGATGGCATTCAGGAGCTGAGCCTTGGTTCCACCTCCTAGGGGATCAGTCCTTATGTGGAGGCACCAGGTGAACTGAGACAGAAAAATGTGCCTAATGGAACGGGCAGACAAATATGACAGACAACACAAAAGAAGGAAAGAAAAGGGTCTCAATGCTTATCTGCCAAAGAGACCAAAAGAACATAACACTGAGGGGCCTTCTCACCAACACACACCATCTTAGGGGTGCTGTCCAGCACTGTGAGTGAAGGGAGGGAGATGATCAGAACCTGCTCAGGAAAGTGACAGTAACAGAAGTACCATGTTCAGGCGCCAGATGTTGCCTTTTCATCCCCCCACTGCCTCCCCAGGGAGCCTTTAGGACCCAGCAACAGTTATTATTGGCTTTGTTGTTGTTTTGAGACAGAATTTCTCTGTGTAGCCTTGGCTATCCTGAAACTCATTCTGCAAACCAGACTGGCCATGAACTCTGAGATCCACCTGCCTCTGCTTCCTGAGCGCTGGGATTAAAGGCATGCACTCCTATCACCAAGCTTCTCTGAAACTTTTAAAATCTAAAATTATTCTAAAATTTGGTCTCTGTAAAAATCAACACATGGGATGCTTTTAGAAGTGGATAAAGCTAATTGGATGGTTGGTCAAGGACAGGAGAAGCGAACATTTTATCTGTATCAGTTATGAAAGAGAGACCAACACTTCAAATTCTACCAGCATTGGAAGGATATTTAAGCAGAGAATAACGTTAGTCCAGCAAATGAAGTCATGGACATTTGCCCAGAATTTAAAAATTTTACACTTATAAAAAATGAAAGCTAATGGCAGCTGTATTCAGAATTTTCACAGATTATGTATAAACTGCCCCATCTCTCTAAGCTGGAGGAGGTTAAACAGCTTCTGGGAAAGCTTACACCATCAGTGAGCACCATTCAGCAATTCCAAGCCCAAGCTTGGGTAAGTCCCCAAAGAATTTAACCAGGAAAAACATTGGTCTCAAGAAGCTATACAACATATAGCTCTTTTTATAAAATATCCTTAAAATAACAAAAGTCTAGAAAGAGAGAGTGGAGGTTGCCAGAGGTTAAGGACAGAGTAGGCAGCCACAAAAGAATTCTGTGGTTATGAGATGTTCTACTTGGCTCATTGAAGATACAACTCATTCACAAATAGGATAGGTTGCAGAAAACCCAGTGCACACATAGATGCTGAGGAGTTATTAGCAGTGAGTTTCTGTAACAACTCTTTGAAGCTTTTGTGGAGTTATCAGAAAAGAGCCTCCAAATTTCTTTGGTATAATTGTTTTGTAGAGATGTTTTCTTTTTTATCCTAATGTGCCCGTGTGTGTGTGTGTGTGTGGTTATATGTGCATGTGCACACCTATGTGGGTACACTTACCCACACATGCATGTGTAGAAGCCAGAGGCTGAAGTTGGGTGTACCTCTTTAGACAGGGTCTCTCTCTCTGAACTTGGAATTCACTGGTTTGGCTAAGTCAGACTGGCTGGCCAGTAAACCCCATGATCCACTTATTTTCTCTCAGGGCTAGGGTTACAGGTAATTACTGCTATGCTCAGATTTTGTATTTGGGTGCTAGAGATTAAAAGTCATATCCTAGTGATTGTGCAGAAAACACTTGGATATCTGATGTGCCATTTCCCTAGCCCCTCTTTTACATTATTTTTAAATGTTACACTTTTATTTTTGTGTGCATATGTGTGTGTCTGTGAGTATAGTTTTAGAAAGTCACTCCTTTCCATGTGTGTCCCAGAGATCAAACTCAGGTCATCAGTCTGGGAGTCAAGCATATTTATCTTGTAAGACATCCAACTGCCATTTTGTAGAAACATAAGCAATAAATCTTATTTAATAAAATATATCTAAGATGTTGCAATTTTAGGGTGAAATGTGAAGACTATTGAGATATTTTACTTTTCATTAAAAACGTTTTGTAATTTAGCATGTATGTTCCTCTTGTTCATGCCAGTCACATTTCAAATGCTCTGTAGCTTCGTAGACAATGACTGCCATAATAGGCCTCACATTTCAGTTCAAATTCTGAAGGAGCATGTTCAGGCTGCTCACTCTCTGTCATGAAGGCACCAGTCTTTATTCTGGTGGGTATTCATTCCTCAGCAGTAGATTGCTTTTTCCACCTCCTATTGCAGTTTGTGGATAATCATCACAAACACCTCCTTTGGATTTTTTTCATTCATTTTGTTGAGAGTATAATATAGTTTCTCCCTTTCCTTTCTTCTTTCCAAATCCTCCTGTATACCCCTCTTTGTCCTCTTTTAAGTTTATAACCACGTTTTCATGAATTATTGTTACATGTATACAAGCATGTGAATATACATAAATGTTCCTAAATAGAACCTGCTCAGTATGTATAATGTTACTTATGTTTTCAAGCTGAATATTTAGCATTGGATAATCAATTAGTGTGCTCTTCCTGAAGAAGCCTATTTCTCCAACTCCCAGCATTCCTTAACTGCCTGTAATTATTTCTGTAGGGTTGAAGCCTCATGGTCTTTCTCCCATCCACTAACATATCTATTCTCCTTGTTCAGCTCCCTCCAAGAGCCAAAGATCATCCATCAAAACACCCAACACCAGGTATGAAAACCCTCCAATACTTTTTTTTTTGAGTTGTTGTTCAGGGTTGTCAAAGATACTCCCAAAATATACAGGCTATTGCTGTTGTTTTTGGTTGCCCTGCAGAGGTTTAAGGTAGGTCTCTATTGCTGAGGACATGATTCACTTCAGACACAGGACCCAGAGACCCCTCAACTAGAATTGACCTGAAAGCCTCTTCCATGAGAAGTAGCTTCATGGTACTGAGAGGCACCATGCAAGTGTTCAAAGGAATAAGGAAGCCAATTATCCTATCCAGCTATGATGCCTGGGAATTACAACAATGGCCAACATGGCAGGAAACCCGATGGACACAGTAGTGGCATGCATAGTTTGGTGTGCCTAAAACGTCTCTTTTAATACTATGTTTTTCAGGTCAATTGTAAACTAGATACAAGTTTCCCATTAATATACATAAAAATACCAGCTTCAGTTAAAAACAAAACAAAACAAACAAACAAAAAACCAAAATGGTGTCCTGTACCTGAGGTGTGTGTCTGCATTGTGCTTCCTAGTCCTGCTCCTGAGCTATAGATGGGGCATGTGTCTGCACCTTTAGTGCTGTGGAACGTGAAGCTTTGAGGGCTGCAGGCAGCAGAGGAGGGGGCTTATCTATCCTCATTTAGAGATGTACAATTTTTTCCTCATTATTTATGGGAAAGAATTTGCAAATAACACTTCCTATGTTCTTAGACCCTGGCAAACAGAATAGCAGATCATTAGACACTTATGGCCCAGGGTACAGGGTGTTGTGTCTAATTAGACTAGTTCAAAACTTAATCTTCCTTTTCTTTGAAACTGTTGCACCACTAGCATTTTTAAACTTCAGGGGCTTTAAGATTGTGGAGGTTTTTTCCTAGCTTCATGCTTGGCATCAAAGAGTCATACAAAATATAAACATCATGTGACAATGAAGGCAAAAATGATTTACAACAAGAGCATAGATTACCAAGTCTTAATTCTTTTTAATAGAGAAGGAAATATAAAAAATTAAAAAGTAAAATTGTGCCTGGTAATTAAGAGCAGAGGAAATAAAGACCAACCAAAACATCTGTTGGCTTCATGTCATACTATAAATTAAGAATATGATAAAATCTGGTGACAAATCTCTCTGTATGGAATTCACTGCCAGTTAGTTGTTTAATGTAAGTCAAGCCTTCTTAACTCAATGGGATTCTCTCTGTGTGAAAATAAGGAAAATGCGCTTTGTGTTCTATGAATCCCATAATTTATACTCACACAGTACCTACTCTGGATATGGACTCTGAGCAAAAAAAGATGTAATCACTTTCCTTTCCAGGGTATATGAGTTCTAGACAGGAGCATTTCTGTTTGTGACTGTGAGCTGATCATATATGTGTATTACAAATCACAAGTACCAGGAGAGATCGTAAGTTCTTTTAATAAATTGCTTCATTAATTCCATGAGAAATGATCACATAGTTTCCTATAGAAGACTACATGAATTAAGCATAACTGTGCTTTAAATGATCCTGGAGTTTGAGGTTAACAACATGATTTCATTTTGGACTGGTATCTTAGGCGTTGGTTTTTGACTTTAATTTATTTTTACCTGAAAATGAAATAAGGAAGATGCTCATACTCTTTGCATGACAGGTATAAACCTATAAATAATTAAATAATTAAAATTATGAACACCAATTTTACATATATATTTACAGACACTTAAATTAGTACCTGGAAAGTGTGAATAAAGTGTGAAGAAGATGTGGGTCATCCTTTCAAAAGATGTATGCCCCTGTAGTGAACAGTTACAACTATCATAACAGGTTGGGTTCATCATATCCAAAATTCTCAAAACCAAAACATTTGAACTTTAGGATGTAACAAAAATATTGGAAGTTTTTACATATACTTATAGAGACATATTAGAGGCAGAACCAAACTCTAAATATGAAATTATTTATTTATTCATATACAACACTTATACATACCCCAAGGTAATTTATACAACATTTTAAATATACATGCATTTTCATTGCAACTCGCCTCTTAAGGTGAGATGAAATTTGCATGTCATATCAACATTCAAAAGATGGCAGATTCTCAAGTGTCTATTTGGCATTCTCAACTCTTAATACAGTTTGAAATGTATATCAGCAATATGAAAAAACTGGAATAAGGGTCCAGGCATGTATCATTAACACTCTGGAGCCTGGACAGTTTCAGAGATAGGAAGGTGATGCGAC
>CABHPH010137022.1:0-13611 GCA_902168325.1 Peromyscus nudipes
CTCATCATGCATTTCTTCTTCCTCTCTATCGCATTCTCTAATCGCATTAGCCACTGCAGGCTCCTGAATGGGATGGAAGGGATAAGGTATAAATTCAGTGAAGGGTTTCACACCCTTTGGAAAAGTGAGGTATTCTTTTCTGGTGACTTTAACTGTTTCCTTCTAAATCCTTTTCTTTGACAGTTTCTCAGTCAAGCTGGATGCTACTTATCCCAGCCATCAGGAACCTTGAATCACTCAGTTCCTTTACACAGGGATCCCTTCTCATTTCCATCAGTTTTGATGAGTATCACACACTGCTTCCTCACCACCCCCCAAAGTGGCTTAATCTGTTTAGAAGTTTGTACCATATATAAACCTTCTTCTGATGAGTACCCAATATGCACATTGATCCTAATAACGCCTTTTCTGGTGGTACAGCACACTGTAGCTTTTGCTACTTAGCTTCAGATGAACACTGAAGCAATTTAATGACTGATAATAATAACAGTGCTGTTCAGATCTCTTCATGTGAAAAATGTTTACATTTCTATTGTTCATACTCATGTACCTTTGGACCAATCTCTACCTTCAATGACTACTCATAGTTGGCAGCTATCTTCCTCTGCATAGTTTCTTGAATTAAAAAGTAGCTTTTAAAATCAAGTCCAGCTTTCAAGGGAAAGAAACAGCATAGCCTACCTTCCAAATGATTCCCACTGATTGAAAAGTATCTTACCAAAAACTTCTCATCAATAAATTTACTTCTCCCTCTAATTCTGCCTGCTGTTTAATCCTCATTGTTCTTATAGTTCTAAGAGCTGTAAAGAGAGTTTGGGCTGTAGCTCAGTGGCAGAGAGATGGCCTAGCATGGACTAAGCTCTAGGTTTGACCCCTACCAATCCAAAAAATAGAAGATAAAATTGTCAAAACAATTTTCAAGTAGTTTCTTGGAAAACCTTTGGGGCATGACATCCTACTCCATTTTCAGATTTAGAGTTTGTTACATGACAATTATGTTTGTGATTTTTATTATTATTACAGGAGAACACATGCTGCAGTGCACATAGGAATATTAGAGGATATTTGTGCATATCCATTCTCTTCTTCCTCCAAGCGGGTTCACGTTGTAACTCCAATGACCAGTCTTAAGACCAACCTTAAAAATAGAAGTGAGTGATGGAGGTAAATACTCAGCTCCAATCCCTTAGTTGTACTAACTGGATTACTCTGTTCTCTTTGGTAAAAAAAAAGTGTTTTACAGTACCTGTTAATCATGCTTTCTATACTTTTAGAGCTTCTAGGTAGTATAATTCAGTTTTACCAGTATACAAATAGGGACTAGAGGGCAATTTATTTTAAAGTGACACAATTGGGCATAAATAAGACTAACTTGAGTTAAAGAAAGTACCCGTCAAATAAGATCATGAGAGTAGTTTAAGATTGTTAGTTACAGTAATAGGGAACTTGTCACTACTCAAGGATAATATTTTTGCTTTTGAATAAAGCTACTAGTAAATTTTCAAGCTTTGTAAACCACTCTCTGTCCCTACTCAAGCTTTAAAATTCAAACAGTAGACAAATATGTTAGCCTAGTTAATTCCAAAGGACAAAACACTAATCAATTCTGTAATTGATTGTTATATATATTAGAGAAAAAGAAACTATGTTCTGCAAAACTCATCAATGCCGTCGTCATACATAATCGTTGTTCTCTCATGAATGATTTAGGTCTTTGTCTAACTTTGGGAAAACCTGCACCACAAACACGGTGTGCAGAACACAGACATGTGGGATACAGTGACCTGAAAGTTTTGCGTATTTTATTTATTTATTTATTATTTTTATTTATTTTTGTTTGTTTTTAGTTTTTCGAGACAGGGTTTCTCTGTGTAGTTTTGCGCCTTTCCTGGAACTCGCTCTGTAGCCCAGGCTGGCCTCGAACTCACAGAGATCTGCCTGCCTCTGCCTCCCGAGTGCGGGGATTAAAGACGTGCGCACCCGTCCCCCCCCCCCCCCCCCCCCGCTCCCCCCCTCGCCCAGCATAAGTTTTGCAAAATTTAAATATCACACCTGGGGAAAAAATGACAAAAATTCCCTAGTAAGCAGCCCCACTTTTCCATGAATTCTGTTCTTCTTACTCACTGAAGTTTTAACTCAGACTTTGAAGTTCTCATATTCCAACTGAAGCACTTGCTTCATTTTGACTCTCTATTTTCTATCTAGAACATTTGTCTCTTATGTTAGTGAAAGGTGAAGATCCCTAGGATCGCTTTCACCTTCTTCCTCTGGAGAAATAAAAATTGATGTAACAATTCTTCTTTTAAAAGCTGTTTGTCTAATAAATACAAGAAATTGTAAAACCATTAACTGCAGTAAAATGAGACGAAAATTAAATAGGGGTGTGGTCTTGGAGTAGCACAGACAGTCCATAATAAGGTCATCCACAGTGCTACATAGACACCATTCATATCACAAAATGTGGATAATAGTCCTTTTGCATCTAAAGATAATGTCCCCTTAAAGGTGTCCATCACCAATGAAGGGGCAGCTGGATCAAATTTTGTTGAGCTGCATAGATGTAAATTTGTACACTGACTTAGTGGTGTATGTGCTTAGCTCTATTTCAAACATAAACTTGATTCGTAAGATTCCTTTAGCATGGAGTACCTTCATTCTCTTTATACTTTGTGACTGGATTAATGATTAGCATGTTTGCAATTTAAATATGTGTTCAATATTCTTTTCCTTTCTGTAAAGTGATGCAATTATAGTTTACTAAAGAGGCTTAATGAATAAAAAACTTCCATAAAAGAACCTTATATTCAGATAATTTTATGGATAACTATCTAAAATACCTAAATAAGATAATATTAATTTATATAAAATATTCTAGAAAGCATACAAATACTTTATTATGAGTCAAATATTACTGTGATCTATAAATGATGAAAAATCCCCCCCAAAAAAAGAACACTGAAAAATATCTAGTCTAGACCCATGTATAAAAGTTCTTTGAAATAAAGCTAGCATGATGAATCCCATAAAATATTAAGGTATAGTATGCCAGCATCATAAGATAATTATAATATTCCTAAACTAATATAATTCACTGCATTTATAGGCTGAGAAAATAACATATACTTGATTGAAAAAGCACATAGAAAATATATTCAAAAGTTTTCCTGCTGAAAGTGATTATTTCTGAAATATTCCATTAGCATAGTTAAAAGAGAAAGACTCACCACACCACTTGTGGTGATTTGAATATGAATGTCCCACATAGGCTCATATATTTGAATGTTTGATTTCCAGTAGGTGGATTGCTGGCAAGGATTAGGAGGTGTGGCCTTGTTGGAGTAGGTGTAGGCTTGTTGGAGGAAGTGTACACTGGACATAGGCTTTGAGGTTTGAAAGCCCAAGCAAGGCCAAGTGTGTTGCTCCCCCATGTCAGTGATTCCAGCAGAATAATATGTAGAGCTCTCAGGTACTTGTCCAGAACTATGTTTGCCTGTATGCCCACCATGATGATAATGGACTAAACCATTGAAACTGTAAGCACACACATCCATAATGAAATGCTTTCTTCTATAAGAGTGGCTTTGATCATGGTGTCTCTTCATAGCAGTAGAAACCCTAAGACCCCACTCTTTCTTGAAAGTGAAAAGCCAGACTTATCCACTCAATTCACTGCATTCCTCTTGAATATCTTTCAATCAACTAAAATGTAAAAAGCTAAATAAAGATGAAAAGAAGATGGGAAATGAAAACTCAGAATCAATTTGTAGACAATGTAATTTTCTAAATCATATCCACTAAATAATGAAGAGAAAACTATTGGGCCATTTAAGATTCATGATGACTAATTTTTGTATTTATTGTAATAATGCTGCACTCTACTAAAGATGATTTTTTTAAACATGTAACTTGGTATTTTGAGAATGTCATGTACTAATACAGTGTTTACATCATCTTCATCTCATAATTTTTCTTCTCAACTCAAATCCCAGTATTTCTCCACTTCATTAATTATTTACACACACACACACACACACACACACACACACACACACACACACAGTATATACATATATGTATATGCACAAACTATCAACCTCTGAGTCTGCTTTATGCTGCTCATATGCATATGTGTTTAGGGTGACCTTTGCATAAGATTTTAGGACTTAACTGTTGTAAAATGGTGGGAGAAAGACCTTGGTGGTTTGGAGCCCCGGAGCATGGCAGAAAGTCACTCATACCATACAATAGTACTCACGTGAAAAGTTTTATTTGTTAAAGGGGGAAGGAATAAAGGAAGAGAGGGAAATAGAGAAAAAGAAGAGGGAAAGAGAGAGAGAAAGAAAGGGATTGGAGGCGCAGGCACCCTCATGACATGAAAGAGGAAGGGAGAGAGAGAGAGAGAAAGGGAAGGGTTTTCTCTTAAAGAGTTTTCATAAGATGATGTTGTCAGGACACTGGGCAGGTCCCCACAGGGCAGGTCTGAATGCTAACACTTATATGGGATTTGGGATGCAATAGCCTATCTGGGGCTCAGGCCTTGTGAAGATAGATTTTTTTTTCTTCTGTCAGCAGTCATGAATTGCCTATAGTTCCTCATCTACAGGTGGGGCATGTGAGATTTTTCTCCATCCACACTGGACTGACAACTGGCATTGTCATTATGCAGGTCTTGTTTTAATCAACATATTGTTAAGAGAAGAATATATACCTTCTGATGGCTGATGACAAGTTTTAATATACTGAAACACAGATAGAGGCTTATCTAAATGTTTCCAAGAAGCAACTTGTAGCTACTCATTAAAGTCTTTTGGAGGACAAAGGATTTTATCCTTGTGAAACCTGGAAATAACAACATAAAAGAACTTCAAATAAATAAGAGTTCAATCAAGAGATAAAAGTATAAAACTTTAATATTGCTTCCAGTTCAATATTATTTTTTAAAAAATCACCTTTGAGAGATGAGTAAAACATTTGTATATGAGTTTCCTTGAAATAAAAACATATAAGGAATGTTTTATTATTACATGGTTGTCAAGATCTGTGTTATTTAAAAACAGGCCTTCCTAATAAAAGATAGAGTGGTGGCTATCAGAGATGTCATGGGGAATGAAATAGGTAAGGAATGGAGAATGACTAACCAAAGGGTATAGAGTGAGGCAGGACAGATGGCTCAGCTGTAAGAGTTCTTACT
Organism: Peromyscus nudipes; assembly: GCA_902168325.1. NCBI lineage: Eukaryota > Metazoa > Chordata > Mammalia > Rodentia > Cricetidae > Peromyscus > Peromyscus nudipes. The sequence continues at coordinate 5,192 of CABHPH010137022.1, forward strand.
TGTCCTCCAGAGGACCATAGTTTGTTTCCAGTAACCATGCTGTGCAGCTCAAACCACCTGTGACTGCAGTTCCAGAGATTGGGATGCCTTTGAAGGGCCTCTTTAGGTACTCCCATGCATATGCTCCAACACAGACACAGACACACACAGAGACACATAGAGAGAAAGAGAGAGACAGAGAGACTGAGACAGTAAATCTTAGAAAACAACAAAGAGTATAAAATTTCACATAAGTTAAAGTAATGGGCTTTGAGATTTGTGTCTCTATAGTCAACAGTGTGTATTTCACAATAAAACAATTAAAAATACCTGAGTAAATTTCATATGTCTCCCCATGAAAATGTTTAGGAGATTTTGAGTTTTTTGTATCTTTTCCACTACTTTATAAGTTCAACAAATATTATATTTTAACTAATAATTTATATAATTGTTTGTTTTTCGATTAAGAGAATATAAATAATCAAAATCTTATTGTTTAATTGCAAAGATACTCATTGGAAACACAGCAATTTTTGATGCTGTAACCAAATGGACCATTTTCAGGTTCTCATATTAAGTAAATAATGTAACTTAGCAACTACAACCCTAACAGTCTTTTGTAATAAGTAAATCAATAAGTTTTGGGGACATTATATGAGACTTGTATAATATATCCATTTAATAAATCATATTTTTATGAACAATTTGCATAGTAAGTATTATACTTTAGGCAATGGATAGTGCTGATTAAAGTTCATGCAGTGATATCCATTCAGAAGTGTGATAAACTTTACCACTATCAACTTTCCTACCATTTACAATGTATTATGGTCACTTGGTATTATTGCTTCCATTCTGGATGAGGAAACTGTAGAGATGGCATTCAGTCACACAGCCTGGTTCTAAAACCAGAGTCTTCACAATGACTCATCTTTCTCTCTCACTCATAATTTAGTAGGTACCATAGAGTACAATATTTTTTGGTTGTTGGTGTAAGCACATGTCTCTAAATCAAGCAGTTATTTAATCTGGTTTTTCAGAATATAAGAACTTACTCCTGAGAATTTTATAAGTTCCTATAGATAAAATTGATGACCTTAATGATATAGTGGTATCATATTAATGTTTAAGGATCTTAAACTTAATGCATACTTTATGTTCACATATAACAATTTAACTGAGTTGAAATATTCCATATTTCAAGAAATCTCCTCAAGTCTCAGAAAGTACTAAAGAGAGGTTTGATAAGACCTGTAAGTTGCAAGAAGTTCCTTTTCTTCCTGAAATGGACCAGGTAATTAAGGACTGTTTTTCCCCAAGATTGTATAAACAGAACTGCTGAGGGGTACTATCAAAACAGCTGAGCTCCTGAAAGAGGCAGTAGCCAGTTGATCTGCCTTTAGGAACCTCGGACCCACTGAGCTGCCTGGAAGAAACATTCTCCCAACTGTTCAGCTACTGGCGAATACATCAGCAATCTCCAGGTTTCCAGTTTTTGTGAGCTGTCATCCATACTGGAGTAGACTTTTGGTGATGCATCTGTCTTTTAGTGACATCTGCTCCTGTAAGTAATTTTCACCTGTACTCCTGTAAACAACCTCAATACACTCACTGGTAACCAAGGTGGACTTTGGTGGTATGCTTCCTTTGGTCTATCTGCTTCCTATCTGGAGTTAATACACATTTCTTCAGATCTCTTCAGAAGTAGGCTTACACCTCAAAAGTATATACTGTTCCTTTTTGTTATTGCTGTTTTGAGACAGAATCTCGGGTATCCCAGTATGGCTTCCAGCTCACTAAGTAGTAGAGAGTTATCTAAAAGTCTTGTTTCTATACCCCAAGTGCTCAGATCATAAGTGTGATTCTATGACAGCCAGCTTTAAGTATATGTTCTCATTGATCTATTTACTACCTTAGTAACATTAGATGAGGCATAAAATTAGTCATCATTTTTTGAAATATAATGATAGTTTTAATAGGCAACTCTAAGATTCATGTGATTCAAGAAATAATAAAGATAGTAAGATTATCAATGAAAGTAAAGGGAGAGTGTTGCCATTTTCTCCAGGGATAAATAGGTAATGAAACAGAAAACAATCTCTGCTGTATTTCATAAATTATTTCCTCTATATTTAAGTAGCTAACTCTTATATTGTTTACAAATATTATTAGTATTTTGATTTTTAAATATCTCCTTGCTTCACCATGAGATTTCTAAAAAGGAAAATTTTAAAATAATTCTACTTTATAAATACATTTTGAGATCTTTTCATAAGAAAGAAAATTGATTGTAGGAACTCATGTCTAACACATACCATGACATGTGCTATTTTTCTGTAATAGAGCAATTATTATGAAAAACTCTTATTGTTGATACATAACACAAGAAATGGCAACTTCAGTCATGTGTGCAGAATTAAAAACTTTGCCTAGTGCATGCTCTGATTATGCTAGCAATGGATGTAATATTAACAGTAAAGGAAGGAGCCAAAGTAATAGTAGTCATTGTCTCATTAAATGGCAGAATTAAAGCCCCCAACAGTGTGATTCGCCCTTTAATCTGTTGTATTGAATGCCTTCTTACAAAGATTTTTTAATAAATGGACAGTATATGTAAGCACATACAATATAGATCCCATATCTCCTTCTATGGTTTACTTAAATTGAAAAAGAAGTAAAAGCAGAATGTTTAACTTTTATGTACCCTCAATAATACAACCATTTTTGTTCCAAAGAACAAAGACAGTTTAAATAACAAGATACATGTCACTTCATTTTCAAGGGATGGCTGGAGAGATTCAGAACTTGGAAAATATGTGAAATTACCTAAAGTTTCAAGAGAAATAAATTCTGATTGATTGTGTCTATGTCACCAAAATAAACACAGCTAAGAAAACAAGCATCGGTTGATTAAAGGGAAATACCTGTGTCTGGTTTGGTATAAATTTGTGGATCCCTTGTTGTATGCTATTTCTTGGCTAAGGTTATCATTGGAATGTGACAATTTCACATGTGATGCACAGTGACAGCATTTCTGTTGAAAATTGCAGTAAGGAATGCATTAACATTTTCCTTTGTGGTTTTCAGGCATATTTTATCTTTTCTCAAAAAGTGTTTTGGTAGTATGTTTTTCAAGTGCTACAAATAGCAGAAAACTAAGACATTGTATTAATGGAATAAAATAATTATTTTGATGTATGTGTGAGAATCTTTCTAGTAAAAAAATGACTTTAGACAGCTTTTTGGTACAGATAGATTAATATCCAAGTATCAAGATAAATTTAGCCAAAACTTTGAATAGTTTGGCTTGTAAAACTCATTACCAAATGATTTTATAAATGGTTACTAATATAATCTGGGAAGCCACTACAGATAGCTAAATGCTCCTAGAATAGCAATTTGTCACATTGCTGAGATAAGCATATGAGCATCCGCGGTCACCTTTAGAAAGAATCTTTCTTTGTAAGGATAAGAACGTGGTTAGGTAACTGACTCAGTGTGAGGGCAAATCAATGAACAGAGTACTTTATTTACTGAACAAATGAAAGATGAGAGTCAGAAATCATAAACTCTGATGTCAAAAATCTCTGTGGTAGCTTTTAATAGGTGCATTAAACAGATACACAGTAGAGCTTAACAGGTTTAATATTTATTACAGAAGTCATGAAGGAGTTTCCTCATTGGATGGTAGCCTAGGGAAAATGGCAGTACCATAAAAGTCAGTAATTTTAGAAAGTGGATCAATGTTATGCAGCCACTCAAAATGAGGCACTTAGAAAAGCGATTTCAAAGGTACAGAGATATATATTCATTAAATAACATGTTTCTCACATGTAGACATGCAGGATGTTGGTTTCTTGGATGAAAGTCATACAGTACAAGACTCAAGATCCAGGAACCATGGAGGGTTGAGCTAGAGAGGGGTCAGAAGTCAGGTAACAAAATACTGCCCAACAGGAGGAGGAAGTTGGGATATTCCATAGTTCACCTGCTTGAAGGTGATTCCATAGCTCACCTGATTGAAGGTGATCGCATAGATCAGATGAGTATTGTCTACAAAATTCCCAGTGCATTTTATACAGATCTACAAGGGAGAGATTTGGATTTCCCTAATGATAGAAATGATAAATAGTTGAAGAGATTAGAATGCTAATTCACTGATTTGATCCTCATACAGTGTGTAAATATATTAAGCCATCATGCTCTACTCCATAAATGTATATAAATGCAATTTGTCAGTTAAAACAATTGTGGCCTCCCATAGCCCAAATATGCTTCTTTTATATATAAAAGAAAAGGCAGACAAGAACTACAACAATACAACTGACAATTACATGCTAGAAATTGTGACAGACCTACTGTGTGTTTCACTTTATCCAATTCTCATTAACCTCATTTACTAATTATCATATCCAGCGAGGGCACAGCAGAATGTCTGATGATCAGAACAAGCAGAAGTTAAGTAGGAGACGATCAACATTAGGAAATACTATAAAGGTAAACAATGAAAGGGTGTTGACTTTTGCTCTGAGTAGTATAAAACATTGGAATGCCATGTTTTAAAAAAATTATATTATGGCCCGTGTTTTGACAGAATTATTCTGAGTCCTGATTAAAATGTATTGTCAAAAGAGACTGGAGAAAATTGACTAAAGCAGAGAGAAAATTTAAAGTTATACATTCAATATGAAATTGAGAGTGTGATGTATTGGAGGAAGCTCATGGGTATTGAGGAAGGAATAAGGTTAGACATGATAAAGATGCATTGTATACATGCATGAAATGTTCAAAGAATAAACTCCTTATAACCAAGTGAGAAAAAAATGTTTTAAAGATAAAATAGTGACCAACTATACATAGTTATTAAATGAAATAACAGATATTCTATCCATATTTATGCAAAAGTATTAACATTTAATCTCAATTTAGCCAATGAAGGATCCATTGCTTAATCAAAGAAAATATGCAGACTTCGAGCAAATGCACTCCATAATTTGCAGAAGTTTGACTTTGCTTATATAAGAAGATTATATGAGACATCTTAAGAGGTGATGGGCAGACACCTGATCAGACCCAAGAGGCAGTGAAATTCACTGACATTAGATTTTATTTGGCTTTCCTTTTCAAAGTCAACTATTGGAGGCAAGCAAGCGTGAAGAGAATCTGAACTACAGTTTTACTATATGTACTAGACAGCATCTGAGACTTACCCGTAAGTCACAGGAAGAACTCTGGAAAATCACATTGAAATGGAACTTCAGGTAACCTTAGTTCCTGAAGTTGGATTAAATGACTTCAGCTTTATGAATACAGAAAGTAGAATGAAGTAAAACTAAATCACTCAGAGGTTATCCATAACATCTTATACCTCAAATTATTTCTGTAAAAATTTATTAAGTAATATTTGGTATTCATTAAAAAAATGATGATTCAAGACAGTAGAAAGCAACATATGGCTGAAAACAAAGACAATTTCAAACAATGAAACAGATTAAAAGATGTTCTGGAATAAAAAATGAGATGGTCAAATTCAGACTTTACTGTAGTGGGTAGCCATTCCAGCTTTGATCTGGAAGTTCCAACCCCCATTGAGACTTCGGCAACTGTCACGCCTATAAGGTGGGGCCAAGGGAGGCCCCTGGAGACCCAAGATCTGGAGGGGCCAGTTCTCTCTCTGTTCTGGGACCCTGGACGGTGGAGGTTGACTGAGCAGAGCTCCAGAGAACACTGCTGGACTGCGATACACCTTCCCCAGACCCTGCGACCTACCTATCCCTTCATTTGTAAGTTACCCACTAAATAAATCTTCCTTTTAACTACATGGAGTGGCCTTAATAATTTCACCAATACTTTACCTTTAATATTTTAGAAATTACATATTTATTTTTAAAAATTGAAAATTTTCATGGCTGAAATATTTTAAAACTCAACACACAGATTTAATAGTCTGCTATCAAAACCCAAAGTGGCAATCTGGGATATAATAAATGTGAGTGATAAGTAGAGGAAAGAAAGTGTGAAACCATGCATGCACCAGGGAGGAAAGGAAGGAAAAACACATTCAAACCAGAAAAGTAGATGACTGAAATAACAAGTTTGATATTAAGGCCAGAAAATGGCAAGATAAATTTTTAAAGATTTGGGGAAATATAAGACAGACAATTAAATTTTTTTAAAATTTTTACTTGTGAGAACAAGAACCCAACTAATCAGTATCAGAACTGCAAATAAGAATGCTATTAAATGTGAACTAAGAAATAAAAACTCAATTATTGATTATCTATGTATATATAAATTGCAAGAAACTAATATTTAAAGATAATTTAAAAAATCTAAGTAATTTCATTGGGAATAAATAAATTATATATATGACATCACTAAGTAAAGTTTATGATCACAAAACTTCATTAATGAAATAAACTTTTATTGAAAAAAGTAAAATCCAAATATGATTATACATGAAAACTTTCATACATTTTTTTAAAAAGGAAAACTCTAATTATGCAAAATAACATAACCTTGATGGGGAAAAAAGATGAGTGTTAAAAAAATACATATAATTAAAAATTATAAACAAACTATTAAGAAACCAATTTAGGAACATTTAGAAGTGATTATGGTCTCACTTGAATGCTAATCAGCATAATTCATTAGATAAGTAGACTGAGAATATCTATGCCATTATGTCTGATATATTCTTTACTACATATTAAAATTTCTTAGTAATTTACAAAAACGGAAGAAAATTATTTTAAGAGGTTAAGCGTTATATTTTTTAAAAAAATCATTTTTCCTTCCATATGTGAAACCTGCCTGGGAAAAAAAGACATGAAATTAAAAGGAGAGATACTAGGGATGCAAAAGGAAAATGGAGAAGTAATGGGATTAGACGTAACATGTTGAAATGACCAAAGTACATCAGATACAGGCATGGAGATGCTATAATGAATCCCCTATGTACAATTAATACATGCTATTAAAAATCAAACCTGGGCTTGCAAGATGGCTCAGTAGATAAAGGATCATTCATCATTCCTTGCAAGCCATTGATCTAAATTGGATCTCCATAACCTTTCCTCTATACAGCTGTCCTCTGGCTTCCACATATATGCCAGGGCCTGAGTATTCCCCACTACCATCACACAAAAACACACATATGATAATATACTAAATAAATAATTTTTATAAACAGTGTATGTGACCAGAAATAAGATAAGATTGATGATTGGAATCACTTCTACTTTATTATTGGCCGTATTATTGGGACACAATAAGAGAAGAATTAATGACAATTATAAACATTGGGGAAACAAAATGTTCCCTAATATAATGAACATAAGGAAATAAACTGACCAAACAAATATATTAACAGTTTTTAAAACAATTGAAATAAATATTTAAGGAAAGATTTAGTCCAATTATCAAGAACTCAATAAAGGACATTATGCAATATAGTTAATCCAAATGAATAAGTAACTAGATCTTGTCCAGTGGAGTTAGATACACTGAAGAGATTTGTATTAATGAATTGACTTCCTATGAGATTCCCAGTTTCATTGAGATTATTTGTGACTGAGCTAGAATTTTCCCTAAGTTCTAGCATGCTATGAAAGAGGAATTCTTATCTGGTATACCAGGAAGCCGAGATTTCAATGGTATTTATAAACTTAAATTACAACTTAATAATTCTCTTGTTTAACTTTTAATTCTTCTCCCTGTGTACATGAGGTGTAATAACAAAGAATCAGAAATAAGAGTTCCATTTGGGAAAATTTGAAATTTCTGCTTTTAAATTAGGTAGAGGAAAGGACTTTGGAAGGAAATGTAACCATGTTTTCTCAAAACTCCATGCACCATGATTCTTTATTTCCTGGAATGACTTCAGATCACTGGTTTAGAGCTATTAATATTTCTCCATAAAGTATGAAATCTAAATATTTATCTAAATTTTCTTTGATGGATGCTTAATATTTAGTGGTGATTGCATTTAAACTTAAATGTCAAGTCATTTGGAAATATAATGAGATAATAAGAAGGTGTTTTATTTCATTGGTAGACAGGGTTCAAAGGCATGTATTTTACATTCTGTTCAGAAGAGTAAACAGATCCACCTGCTTCATCTCAGCTTTTCAAATCAAACACTGCATTATCACATTGTAGTTAGTAAGGTCAATTGGTGTGTGACTCTGCAAAGCATTGTACTCTGAGCATCAAAGGAAAGACTAGGGAAAGGCTGAGTTTGTCAGGTTCATTCATATTCAAGTTATCTTAAATTGCTTGCATTCCACCTTAAAAGCCTCCACAGATTCTGAACTGCTCATTCCCATCATCTCTTAGTCAGTCTGTAGAATATATATATATATATATATATATATATATATATCACTCCAATCATGCATTTTCTCCTGAACCCACTCTTGGTAATCCCTCTTAAATGTAAG
>CABHPH010137023.1:0-14327 GCA_902168325.1 Peromyscus nudipes
CTTGGTCCCAAATTCAGGTTTTCTGCAGGAGGAGGATGTGAACTTAACCACTGAGCCACCTCTCCAGCTAAATTGTTTGTGATTCTTATTACTATCAGAAACCTTCCTATGGTCCTCAAATCCGGTTTTGATTTTGCTCTCCTAAATAATTATTCACCATCCTTTTGGTGTCCCTTAAACTTTTTAGTCTTCTTTTGTACCCTCAGTCTCCCCAGGGAACCATGAACCACCTATAGAGAAGAAAATCATCCCGGCCAGACTTTCTTTAATAGTGGTCATCTGCATATGTTTGGATCTGTGCACTCCATGTTCCTGTGTACTCAAGAGTCTGTCTTCCAGTGCTAGTTTTCATCTACTTGCTTCATTAAGCAAAACCCTTAAGAAATATCCTTCTCTGTCCCTCACAGCATCATCTTTACTTCCTTTGTCGAATAATTCCCATTCCTATACGAATGTTAGAAATTCTAGTGTTTTCCAGTGCAATTTTTTACCTTCCAGCTTCCCAGCTATTTTTCTGTTTATTTCTGAGACTTTATTTATTCATAATTTTCTGTGTGCCAAGAGCTTTCCTCTCCGGGTTGAGATTTTTCATTGGCTTTCTGGGATCTGTTATTTCATCTAGGCATCTAGGAATGTGGTTGCTGGTAATACTAAACTTTGGAAACAAATTAGAGCCCCTTGAAGGATACCATTATATGTGAGATAGTAAGTAGGACTTAAAGCAGTATCAGCTTAGCCCCTTTTAAACCACAAATGAAACAGGACTGGAGAGATGACTCAGATATAAAGAGCATTTGCTGTTTTGCAGGGGACTTGGGTTCCCCTCCCACCACCCACAAGGCATAACCACTTGTAACCTCATTCCAGGTGTTCTGCCATCCTCTTCCGGTAACCACGCAAGCGTGTGGTGCACATCCATATAGGCCAGCACTCACGCATACACATAAAATAAAATTAATAAATCTTAAACATAAAACACTTAAAGCTTATGAATGATTAACATTTCCAGAAGATATAGCATCATTTCTTATATCAATAAGTATTGATTTGAATTTAAGTGGCACCACCTAAGCATATGTGAAAAACCATAAATGGGAACATCTAGTCAGATCTCAATATAATTCTAAACTAGGATGTAAAAAAAGAATATCTATGAAAAGACAATTGATGTTGAAAGTATTACTTCATTCAGCAATTCATCCAGAACACTACACAAATTTCAATTTCCAGAAATTTCTTTCAGGCCCTGAAGCCACTGACCTTCCTTAGACATCTGGTGTGCTTCTCAACTCTTAGCAGAGCAGAAAGAGTATGTTAGCAATCCCAAAATCCCAATAAATAAGACTTCCCTCTGCATCTGCCTTCAGTGAGTATGGCCAATAAACTCCATATTTTTGCATGGAGATTCGAATGGGTTTACATCTAAGTTTATTGATATAAGATAGTTCATAAAAGGAGGACAATAGCCATTACAAACATGTATCACCTGTAAATACTGAATTGGTAATTACTTGGAGATTGTGTTTGGATTTATCTCATATCCTGTTACAAGGCTTCATGCTTCTGGGTACAGGTGGAAATAATACAGAGTGACTGAGTGCTAACAATTGAGTTTCTGCCATAAAGATGAACCTTTGGACTGCTCTACTTGAGCTACAACTTCCTATTTAGATAGATACACAGGTATATAGATTGAAAAGCTTTTGTATGTGTATTCTACATGTGGATTATTTGAAGAATATGGTCTACTAGCTTCCTTACAGCTTTGGTTCTAACTAGAATGAAATCTTGACTAGAATTCTTAAATCATTTATGCTACTCTATAAACTAGTATGGTCACAGCTTTCTATAGCAGAACAATGAGCCTTGTAACAAACTTCTTTGCACCTGAACTGGTGTGAATGGACTTTTTGGAAATGAGAACTTAATAGTAGAAATAAATGTGTTAGAACAAACTCACTTCAACGTGTGTGAATAAAGTGGAATAAAAGAATAATGAAAATGTCAACAACTTGATAAACATGAAGAGATTTCTAACATAGAAAATAGAGTCAGCCTCAACACACTATTCTGTTTAGTTTGTGAGACTGATAAAAGAGGAAATTAACTAACAAAAGCTATGTCAATAGAATGTCAAAACATCCCATCAATCAGTTGGCTGTTTTGTTTGATCGATGAAATAAATAGTCCCTTTAAGGCAACTCATTTTAACAGTGAAATCAATAAATATTTGACTGAATACTTAACTTTTAAAATGTCATACAGTAGTATGTCCTTTAAGGAATTGGCAAAACAGAAAAATCTCATATGTAGGAAGAAAATTAACACAATATGTAGAAAAGTACCACCACCATCAAATAATTAACAAAGCCTACTGTCTCAGAGAAATGGAAAAGGGTAAGTTCAGGGATCCTTGTTTATTAAGAGACCCTGAGTAGTAACATCCTGTTTAGCACACTGGCTGTAGATAATATCAAATGATGAATCACCATAAATGAATTAACAAATATTGTGTTTCTTTTAGAAGGCTCTGTTAATATTATAGTACACCCTGCTTTTCTGTTGGACTGTTCAAAGAAATAAAGAATGCAATCGGAGCTGGGTTGAGGTCATAAAAGATAATCATGCTCCAGTACTATTTAATATCTTCAAGAATAAATACCCACACAAAAATTTCTAGATGTGAAAGATGGAAGACTAAAGGAGTGATATACCCCCTCTCCATATACAATAGGAAAAAGAAAAAAATTCAAAATTTTACCATTGCATTCTCTAAGAATAATTTACTCCTCCTAAAAAATATTTCTAGAGGAAAAACAAGGGGTTACTTGTACTCTTGGCTGAAATTTTGCTTTAAAAATAACAATGCCTCATATTTCGTTTACTGTATACAAGTTAACTTGTCAACTCTGGAAAAGTGCAGTTTTACTTTAGTAAGTGTTCAAGACCTGAAGTAGAGTCTCAAGTGAGATTTTGTGTTCCTAACAAGCTCCAGATACACCACCACTATGAGTCATTAGAACACTTTTAAAGTTCTAGTTGTAAACTGAGATGAAAATATAGGTTCCTCCATGGGAGAAGTTACTCTGTCCGAGGAGGAGATGGAGGGGGAGGTGAGGGGAGCAGGAGGAGGGATGAGAGGGGAATCTGTGGTTGGTATGTAAAATGAATAAAAAAATTTAAAAAAGAAAATACAGATTCAAAAGTCATGTTAACTGACATTCAGTAAAACTGTGTTTTGTTTGAAGACGTGAATTCTCAGAGTAGTGTAATGATGGGAATCTCACAATCCTTATTTATTGATTTGTCATATACTCTTTCCTCTAGACAATGAATAGAAAACACTGAGAAACAATCATAAGGTTATCTCCTACTAGAGCTGTAGCCATCTAAAATTTATAGTCACATTTTACTAGCTTAAACATCTTTGTAAATATGTAGGTAAACCACCTTGAAAATACGTTTGCACAATAAAGTTGAGGCCTTGAAACCACAAAGGGTAGCATTCAGCCTTCCATCACAACACTCATTTACCAAGTCACTATTGAGTAATTTATAGCTCAATCATTCCCACGAAGCATAAAGTATGACATCTTCTTATACAGTACAAAGATGTTAATCCAGTTAAAGTAAAAAGATAGTTACGGGAGTTTTAAATATTGATGTCTGGTGTACATATACATACAAAATTTACTATAGATAGGATGATGGAGATATTTAGGGAAATGAACTAATATTTAAACTGCAACTTGTGGTGATATTGTGCATCCTAATAAACTTATCTGGGGTCAGAGAACAGAACAGCCACTAGATATAGAGGCCAGAAAATGGTGGCACACACACCTTTAATCCTAGCATTCTGGAGGCAGAGATCCATCCGGATCTCTGTGAGTTCAAAGCCACATTGGAAACAGCCAGGCATGGTGACACATGCCTTTAATCCCAGGAAGTGATGGCAGAAAGCAGAAAGGTATATAAGGCGTGAGGAGCAGGAACTAGAGCCTGGTTAAGCTTTTAGGCTTTTGAATAGCAGTTCAGCTGAGATCCATTCGGATGAGGACTCAGAGGCATCCAGTTTGAGGAAACGAGATCAGCAGAGGAATTGGCGAGGTGAGGTTAGCTGTGGCTGGTTCTGTTTCTCTGATATTTCAGTGTTCACCCCAATACCTGGCTCTGGGTTTGTTTTTATTAATAAGACCTTCTAACAATTTATGCTACAGCAACTTGCAATAAAAAGTAGACATTTGGGATTACAAAGAAAGTACATGGGAAGCAGAACTCATTAGAGGGGAAGCCGAAATTGAGAGCTCAGAAGCAGAAGAGGAAGGCTCTGCACGCTTATTCCATGTGAGTGTTTTCCACATTTTGACGTGTTGACTGTAGACAGTGCATTAAGATGTCTGCAGCCCGAGGTAGCCACAAGACGGGTTGATGTTCATCACAGTGCTTTAGGACCTAGTGTGAGATGCAGGTTGGTGGAGGTCTCCACATGATCTGAAGAAGACTGTATGTTAGAAACCTCTTCACTGTGTTGCGGTGGAAGCACAACCTTAGGTAGTCAAGCAGACCAAGTTTGCTTACGCTAGTATCCAAATTATTTGTATTTATGCTAATTTTTAATGCATTTATTGTATAAATTGTTGAGGAGAGAGTGCTAGGCGGTCAGATTGTACTGTGGACCCATTTCCACCCATTTTCACTGCTTTCATTCTGATACGTTGTCAATAGGTGTCCACACCTTTGTAAAATATGCTTTCTTGGTAAATTGGTCATTTTTTAAAATCATGCAATGATGTTATTTATTTTTAGTGATGCCTTGTGTTTCTTTTATTCTATTTTTTTCTGGATGATAATTCAAGCTCTTGGTATTTTTTCATGAGGATTTTCACAGTTGATTCATTTCCAAGTTTTAATAATTCTAAGCCAGGTCTTTCTTAATAGCTAAGTGACATTATTCATTCTACTAAGTGTAATTTTCATCTGAAAATAGAGAATGAATTATATGTATACATTGGTTACTGCAGGCAAACAAAATCATTCTTCAGACTAAGTTTTCAGAGAATTTCCTTTGATACTTTAAGCTAGCGTCTGTAAAGTATATTTTATAAAGTTCATTTAGGGTCACTGATGAATATTCTTTCCTGCCCCATAATTAGAGGGTGAGTGCCTCTGACAGACGACGTCCTTTCTCTTGACATTAAGGAGTGTGAGGTAAGAGCTTTCATTTTAGTTTTATTTTCTTTATTTGGTTTCCCATGTGTAATGTGGCTCAGTTTCTAATATAGTAAAAATGTATGTGTACATATATTCATGTATATACATATATAGAGAGACACATCTGAAGTAAGTTTGTTACATACATAACAGTGCCATAGAGGAAAATTCTTTTGATTAAATTTTTCATTTTTGTAAATGTAAGTGACCTCCATAGCTTCAGAAACTATTGCAAACCCATATTAGATAATATCTGAATTTGATTTATAATTTCTCCTGCTTTCCCACATTTATTCTTTAATTCATTTTTTTCCTTCACAACCAAACTGAATCATTTTTCTTCCTATTTAATTAGCCTCTCCCTCCTTGTGTTTTATTCAGTGAGTCACACAAGACTTACATCTCTTGACATAATGCCAAACCCTCTTTTAATTCCTTCTCCCTCACTTCTGTCTTAAGCTTCCTCTACTTTTGTTGATACTCTGAGTTATTAATCAATTAGATCTGAGTTGGCCAAGCATGCTCTGCTCCTCAGCCCCAATAGGGCAATCTGAATCTTGAGCAAGCTTGCAAGCAACCTGGGGTTAGCAATTTTGTTTTCCTTTGTTTAGTAACATGTAGAAACAATCCCACGATTGTGTAAGTTGGCATTAAAACACTGATGTAGTAAAATGATAGGACAAATAACATGAGTTCACATGGCTAGAATGTTGACCTAAGCGTGTATTCTGAAACTTCATTCTATAGTAAAGTTAATCTGAGACAAGGATTATTCAAATCTGAGTTCAAACTTAGTGGAGTAGAACTGGATAAAAATTTAGCTTATTACTTATCCGGTTCTATTTTTAAAAAGGGCATTGCATACCTATATTACAGGGATGTTGCTAAGCTTCAAGTGACAATAAGGTAAATAAAGTATGTGCCAACATTGCTATAGTAGTTGAGAGAGAACCAGAAGTAGTGCATCGCTGACACATGATTCCATCCTGTATATCAGTCTTGAATCCTATCATCTATAATGTGATGTTTCGATGAAAGCACACCCTAATACTTCCGGAGGGTGGGTCCTGCTGGTCTGCCAGGTGGCACTCAACAAGGTGTGCCTCAGAGGGTGACTTTGCATCAAAGAAGTAATATGTATCTTGGTCCTTGCCCAAAGGCAGGACTCTGGAAGATAGACCATGCAATCCACATATGTGGCCCTTGCCCTTACCAATCCGATTATGTTCATGCAGAGAGAGAGAGGGCGGGTTTGCTGCAGTAGATTCCTTTCTATAGATGTACACAGCTTTGGAAACCATATAGAAAAAGTTTAAGATAGCACTTGCTGTAGCTGGAGAGTTTTCTCTCCAGGTCCTGCCAAGCTCCGGCAGTCCAACAGCCCACTTATAAAATAAACACACAGACACTTATATTATTTAAACTGTTTGGCCTAATGGCTCAGGCTTCTAGCTATCTAGTTCTTACATCTTAAATTAATCCATTTCTATAAATCTATACCTTGCCACGTGGCTCATGGGTTACCGGCATTTTCACATGCTGCTTGTCATGGCGGCTGTCAGTGTCTCCCTCCGCCTTCCTGTTCTCTCAATTCTCCTCTCTGTTAGTCCCGCTTATACTTCCTGCCTGGCTACTGGCCAATCAGTGTTTTATTTATTGACCAATCAGAGCAACACATTTGACATACAGGCCATCCCATAGCAACTTGCTCCCTTAGAAGACTAATTAGAAGACTATGGCAGCATTGGGCACAGGAGAAAGGGCATGTTGATGTGTTCCAGAAAGGAGCTAAAAGGAAATGAGAGTTGATTATGGAAAATACAAAATGGGGAGCTTATGACTTTATATACTGAAACTGTAACTACAACACAGGACGGTTTAAGGAAACATGGGTTACATACAATATCTGGCCATTGTCCACTGCATACTATTCTCAAATATATAAATGGTAACACAGAATTTAAATTATAGATTTTTTAATATGCAAAGAAATGCAATGAATTTTGAACTTCTGTGTGGTGACTTATCTAGGAGAGTAGAGATGAGTGTTTTTTATTATATCTTAATCTTAGAAAACAGCAAACACTACATATTGTAAATATAAATAAAAAATTAGAATTCAGCCCATTCATGAAAACCATCACCACATAGCATGTATCATTCAAATGTGCTTTATAATCATCTACTGAGATAATTAATTTAAGCATTTTCCAACCAAAATTTTCTGAAGAATTGATATTTGAAATAATTATTTGCTTAAATTATTTTCGGAAATTTGTGTTGTATTTACCTATTCTTTTGTTACAAGTCAAAGTAACAATTAGCTTTTCAGAATCTCAAGGAATTATTATAGTATGAAACTTACTAGGTTTAAATCAAAGTTTCTCAAACCTAACAAACCATGGAATCCCATGTTTGAAGTGATAATTTTTAGAGTCTGGGGAACTCAAGTTTTCAAAATTCAGAGATCTGAGTATTTACTGCAGCATACCGAGTTGCAACATGTTATTTTGGTGTGTTTTATCTTCTTAAATTTTAACAGTTTCAACCACCATCTCCCAAGGTTATAAGGACTGGTATAAGATAAAAACATGGAGACCCACACCTTAGTTGGTACATGTGTAACACAGAGCAAAGAATGTTACCTAAAAATGGCAAAAAACAAGGTGGATATTTCATATAAGAGATGGCTGTCTTGCTGTGTGGTGTCTTATTCTATACTCACAAACCGCAATTTTTCACTAAGAAATTTATCCGGCTGGGCTAGCAAGGTATCCCACCGGGTCAAGGTGCTTGCTGCACAAGCTCGGCAACCTGACCTTGATCCCAAAAACCCACTCAAAGGTCTAAGAGAGAATCAACTCCACAAAACTGTCCTCTGGCCTTCACACTGGTGCCACAGCATAGTGGCTCCCCCACCACACACAATAAATTTTAAAAATTAAAAGATTCATCCATCTGGTTGGTGTTCATAAAATGCATAATATTTAAGGTGATTTGCTTAGTGATTGTCAGAGACCAACAGCCATGCTTTGAATGCGATACTAGCAATTCGAAATCATATTAGAAATGGGTATTTTGGTTGTTACAGTGCTTAGTGGAAAAAATACAATTCCTATTAAAAAAAAGTATCTTTTGGCAATCAGAAATCCTTCCATATGTTTTCTTCTTGAATAATTACATTGGGATTTCTGAACACATACCTCAGATCTCAGTTCCTAATTTCTGTCTTTTTGTGGCTGGACACCAAACTACAAAATTTCATGTCAAAGCTGATGATTGATGATTAAATTAGCATCTTCACATATTCAAAGATTCTTTGACTGACACATTGATAAGCAATGTTTATTCATTAAAAAGATTATACTAAAGTTTCAGCTAGTGTATAAGAGAAAATAAAACAATCAGATGCTAAATAAGCTCTTAGTGTCTGTGAATACCTGCATATGTTTCCTGAAAAAGAAGGGAGCAACTGAACACAAATCAAACGTGAGAAGAAGCCAGAGTAAATAAATGTGGGTTTAAAAGTTTCCAGGTTGGGATAGCTAAATTGATTCGTAATCTCTACTTATTTATGCTGTTTTATGGGTCAAGTGCACAACCTCACAATGTTGCCCCGCATTCGTAATGAGTGACAGTCACAATGTGACTGTAAAAATGGGGAGAGGGGAACAAGAGCAATGTGGAAATAAATGAAACAAAGCACTCAGAGTGCATGTGAACAAGCATCTCAAACATCGTGTCTCCCAGCCTTCGTAAGGACATTTACTGGGAACTGCTGTGCTCCATCCTTAACTGCAGGTCCATGAACACTGCTCTGAAATATTCAGCCCAAATTCTCTGCCTTACAGGACTATTGGGAATGCTTCCAAGAATATAGCTGTCACAGGCTCTGATTGTGAAGTGACATTTCAGAAAGGTCCTGAGAGAACGTTCCGGTGAATGTGGTTATGTTCCATGTTCTCAAGGTTATTATATTTGTCAGTTCTCGTGTTGCGAAATTCTGGATGGAATACACAGAGACTTTTCTATTGTGTATTCACAAACATGTGAGCTGCTCTCTTAACATCAGACAGAATACACAAGAAAGGGGGGAAAAGACAATAGTTTTTTTAATATACATTTTTATTTTATAATTAACTTAATTTCACATATCAGCCACGGATTCCCCTGTCCTCCCTCCTCCCACTCCCCAGCCTTCCCCCCACAATCCACCCCCCATTCCCACCTCCTCCAAGGCAAGGTTTCCCCTGGGGAGTCAGCCCAGCCTGGTAAACTCAGCCAAGGCAGGTCCAGTACCCTCCTCTCTACACTGAGCAAAATGTCCCATCATAGTCCCCGGGCTCCAAAAAGCCAGCCCATGCACCAAGGACAGGTCCCAGCTCCACTGCCTGGGGGCCTTCCAAACAGTTCAAGAGAATCAACTGTCCCACTTATCCAGAGGGCCCAGTCCAGTTCCATGGGGGCTCCTCAGCCTTTGGTTCACCGTTCATGCGTTTCCACTAGTTTGGCTATTTGTCCCTGTGCTTTTTCCAATCATGATCTCAATATCTCTCACTCATGCAATCCCTCCTCTCTCTCGTCGATTGGTTTGAAACTAATAATTCATTGGCTATCTTCTCAGATAGGTTACTGGCATATTTACAGAGAGTCCCCAGACTGAATAACATCAGCTCTTCAGTAAATAATTCTAGTGTTTCAGAATATTTCTAGAACTGTCCACTACTTTAATCCAAAGTGAAACAGTCACAGGGATTACAGGTGGATTACTAGAAAACGTAAGTGGTGTGTTATCTGTTAGAACAGAAATGCAAGATGTTTTCAATTCAGAAATAATAGATTTCCTTAATCTATTGTATTTTCATTTTTCATATCTTGTAACAAATGTGCATTTAATTTATATTTTGTGATGAGTGGTGTGGAACTGATCTGAATTTGAATTAAGTATTTTTACATGGACTCAATGGTAGTTATGGAAGTTTGTGCTTCTTAGTGTCTAGTAAGTGAGAAACCTCATCTCATAAGTAAAGAAAGTGTCGAACCCTGTGGTTATAATGTGCTTAGTTATGAGACTGTAGACAAAGTCATTAAAATGGATCATTCAAGTAAAGCTGTGCTACAATAAAAAAGGAAAATCCAAATAAGATTTGAAGGAAAATGTGTCTCAGTGGTGAATGTGGTGCAGGAGACAAAGGAAAATCATTAGGTAAGGAGTGAATTTACAGATTCATAATCAGTAATGAGGTAATTATTGAACTTTCATGATAGAAGGGTAAGATGACTAAAGAGATTCTGATAGTTGAAGGTAAATAAAATAAAAACCAAAGAAGATAAAATAAAATTTCTGGGAACACTACATTTCAAGTTTGTTTTTAAATAGCGGCATAAAGTCATTGATAACAGAATTCTTCAAAATCTTGCTGCCAGTTAGAAAATTATGTTGAGCTGGGCAGTGGTGGCGCACGCCTTTAATCCCAGCACTCGGGAGGCAGAGCCAGGCGGATCTCTGTGAGTTTGAGGCCAGCCTGGACTACCAAGTGAGTTCCAGGAAAGGCGCAAAGCTACACCCTATCTCAAAAAAACAAACAAACAAACAAATAAATAAATAATAAATTAAAAAAGAAAGAAAAAATGAAAATTATCTTGAATTAGCATTTTAATTTTTAATAAATTATTTCACCTAGAAAATGTTATATAACAAGCCAAGGATAATGGCTAACCCAATATAGAATTACATAAAAATGAAATTATTAAAGAGGTCATCATGTCATGGATACCACCACTAAGATAAAAGAAAGGAAGGGCTCTGAAATCAGGACAGATAAACTGACAGAGAGAAAAACTGAAGAAAGAAAAGTAAGGTACACAGAAGAGATGCTTCTCAGATCCTCTGTTATTCTCGACACCTAGAATCACACTGAATAAGGATTAGTAAAAACTTGGAGGCGGATTGATCCTTCTGAAATTAAGGACAGCAGATGAATTAACCAGTTACCACAAGGAAATTAGGCTTATGTGTTAGTTTCATTTTCTATATTGATTTACTTGAAGAAAAATCTCTCTAATAGTAAAGTCTTTATGATTTCTTTTGAAGAAATTTCAATTTAGAAAAATCGAATCTTTATATTCATTATATTGATTATAATTTTGCTGGTGAAGATTATAATTATAAATTTGCTGGTGATTATAATTTTGCTGGTATTTTGCATACTTCAGAGTATGAATTATGATTTCGCTAAAAAAAACTGTGGAGGATAGATTCTTGTCATTAGAGGTCATGAAATCAATTAATCAATTCATAATGTTAATTTTTCCTAAGGCTCTGTATGTTCTCCAGGATTTCTTCACTCCACTTACCATGCCTTCATCTCTGTCTTCAGTCTTACATCATTCCAAACCCCTAATGCATACCCATCACCTCATTTATCCAGCAAAATGGTATTGCTTAGTCCAAATTGTAAATTTTATTGTACAAGTGTTGACATTACAACCATCTTCATCTGTAGTGTAGAACCTATTCATAAACATGCAGCATCTGCCTTAACACACACATACACACACACACCCATTGTTCATATGTAACACATTGTAAACAATGAGCTTCTGTCATCTGCACTCTGAACTTTATCTTTGCAGCACAAAGGCCACAACAGAGACTTTTAGAGAGCTGGAAAAGATGGCTTAGTGAGTCAGAGTACTTACTGCACACACATGAGCACCTGTGTTCAAATGCTAGCACCCTAGTCCATGTATGCCTGTAGCCAGAGCACTGGGAGTGGAAAAGACAGGAGGAGAGCTGAGGCTTGCTGCCAGCAGCCTAAATCCAAGTTAAGTGAGTGACCCCGACTTATGAGAATAAGTCCAGAGTGATAAAGCAGGACACCTGTTGTCTTCTCTGTCCTCTGTGCACATGTGCACCCAACACAAGTGAGTACAGAAGCACATACATGTACATAACTACAATGTATATATATATACCTATACATATATACATACATATATACACGTGGTACATGCATATAGTAAGGACACACACAGAGACACTCACATGGACATTTGGAAGTCATTTGGTCCTTGACATCTAGTTTTAATATGAATTGCAAGAAGAGCCAGTCTGGAGGTACCAGCACCAGGTGACCTTAGCCACAGATAATGAGTTTTCAGGTTCTGTGAAATCAAGTAACTACTTTGAAGGTCAGGGCCATTACATTCCACTGTCATTGGAATCCAATGACGGCTGATGTCACTGGAGCAATTGACTGGACTACAGAATAAATGAAAGGGCAGAGGGTGCTAGCAGGGAACCTAAGAGAAAGAGAAGCCAAGCATGGTGCCATAATGGTAAGAGAAGGGTGTAGCATGAATCTTAAAGAGTCTTATTAATAAAATCAAACCTGAGGCCAGTTATTGGGGTGAATGCTGGAGGATCAGAGAAGCAGAACAAGCCTGGTGCTGGTACCTCCAGACCGGCTCAAACATCCACCTTCCTCTACCTCCTGAATGCTCGGATTAAAGACACGTGCTACCATCATCCTGCTAAACACGGTTAAGCACTGCCTCCAACTCTGGCATTACTGGGGAACATCATCTGCCTCTTAATGTTTGCAGCGGTGAGCTTAGTCTTCAACTCTATCTTATCTTTGTGGGTCTGCCAATCATGTTCTCTCTGCCTCAGTTATCAGTAAACTAACTAATAATAGTGTTCCTTTCAAACCATGGTAAGAACTGAACACAGTAACAGATCTATCTCAAATAAAAGCTTGTCTTAGAAGCATGACATGTAGATATATTCATTAAATGTAAGACCTTATTTTTATTGTTTTTGTACAAAGATGTGGCCATATACTTAACAACTGCTTTTCACTTTGAAAACTAAAGAACAAGTGACATGGTCATTGACCGATTACTAGTCAAACTTCTTCTATTTAGGCCACTGGAGCATTAAACTTGTTTGGAAACTTAGAGCCATAAATGTGTCAGGAGAAAGTTCTTATCAGTTTGCTAGAGCTGCTGTAGCTAAGCATAGTATACTGTGGCTTAAATGACAAACATTTGTTTCTCTTAATTTTAGAAAGCAGACCTAAAAATGTCAATGTGTGAGGAGTTCTGCTATGTCCTGAGACTTCTTTCTCTTGCTATGAGATGGCCGCTTTCTTCCTGTGTCTTCATTGATTCCTCTTTCTGTATGTGTTTTGACTTAATCCTTCTCTCTTACAATCATATTGGATTGGCATACACCATAATGACATCTTTTAAACCTAATTACGTCTTCAAATATCCTATCTCCAAACTCAATCATTTTCCAAAGCATTCAGACGTTACAACTCCAACTTATGAATAGTTAAGGGTAGAGAGAACCCCATTATGTCTCTGTGGTCATGAGTTTCTTGAGATGGTATGTTAGCAATGAAACAGAATTATCTGAAAATATAAAGTCAGTGTCTGTCCCAGGGAGCCAGGTGGGAATATCATATTGTAGGGAGGGGCTTCCAAGAAAGACTAAGTGGAGCTGTAGGGGGACAGAGCACATTGCCTATCGCGGTAACTTATAGGTGCCTTCTCAAGAACAACTGCACCAAAATAGTTGTCAGAGACCTGTATTCCAACTCCTGGATGGCCTAATCATTACAAAGCTAAATCATTACAAAGATATGGATGAAAAATGCTCAGTGCTTAGGCCTGGGCTATTTTTAAAGTCTGTAAAGTTTCTGAATCACCTTATGCTTATGTGAAAGTTTCCTAAATTGTTTTGGGTCCTATTGACTTTGATAGTATGGGAAATTACACTGCAATGTGAATACAGTTTTCTTTCTTCTAAAATCAAATGGCTGTGTTTCAGGATTCACAAAGAATAAAGGTTGTATGTGGAAAGTAAAAACTAAACAATGACTTCTCCATGAAAAGATCTGTATCCTGCACAAATTACCTGGATCTTCCTTAAGCTGTTATTTCAACTGGAAAAGCACCAGAGGAACTGAATCTTTCAAATTCTTCATACCATTGTACCTTTTCTGGACACGTTTCTTGCAAAGATAATCATGCTCAGTCTACTGCTTCCAGTTTTCTGGCATGGGAAGAAAATCTCTCACTTTAAAGACTTCTGGTCATGTGCC
>CABHPH010137025.1:0-25414 GCA_902168325.1 Peromyscus nudipes
GAGAGGGTCTGTGTTTTCCTCTTAGCTTTTGTAAAAGCCGTCGTGTGTCTCTGTTTCACTGAGGTGTGGGGTAGATGTAACCAACCGTCTTATTAAGTAAGAAACACAGAACCAATGCAAAGAAGAAAGCCAAGAGGTCAGAGCTAAGAGCTAAAACCTTACCCTTCCTCCTGCGGTGGTCCTACCTCTCCGAAGGAGGAGCTACTTCCTGTGTTAAAGTCCTTATATAGAGTTTCTGTTCTGCCTTCTCATTGGTTGTAAACCCAACCACATGACCGCCTCACCATGGCCTGTCTATATAGACCTCCTGGTGTTCTATGGTTGGTATTGAGATTAAAGGCATGTGTATCCAATGCTGGCTGTATCCCTGAACACACAGAGACTTACCTAGCTCTGTCTACCAAGTGCTGGGATTACAAGTGTACGCCACCACTGCCCTGCTTTCCTATGGCTTGCTAATAGCTCTGACCCCCAGGCAACTTTATTTATTAACATACAAATAACATTTTAGTACAAAAGAAAATATCACCATAGTGTGGTACTTGGCCCCAGGCACATCAGCAGAACAGCTGCTGGTTCCCCACCCCCTTCATTTTCTTGCCTTCTTGTGGCGTGGAATACACTAAGCCACCTCCCTTCAGCCTTCTTGCGGACATCATCACATGCATGAACTTTTGTGAGATCGGATAGTGGGCTCACTGACCTCAAGCTCCTTCTTTCTCCAAGCTGGGTAAAAATGGTGAGCTAAGAAATAATAAAGTCCTTCCCCTAAGACACTGTCACACTCTCTACAAAGAAAGTGGCACATTGTTTTCCATGCAGCGAGTTTTGTTGTTGCCACTGGAGAAAAAGTGTTTGATCCAAACTTCAGCAGTGACTTGGCTCGCCTCAACCAAAGGTGAGGAGAGCGGCAAGGCCAGCGGAAACGTGGGTGCTTTGTGTGATTTGTAGATCAGAGCATTGAGTCCAGTGTCGTTGAGAATCTTCCAAATTTCCAACAATTGCAGACATATTTAACCACTGAACCTCGACTTGCTTCAGAGTAGGATTTTTCTGAATCAGGACCCTTAAATTTTCAAGAATTCTCACAGGTCGGTTGTTCACTGGGATTAATTACAAATGTGTGTTTATGTATTTAGTTATAACGAGTACCCAAATTATGTGGGAGCAACGTATCCGGGAAAGATGTGTACTGAGTCACACTCTGCAGGAATCACAATGGTATGTTCTTATCCAATCCGTGAAGAGGGTGTGAGATGTCCTCACTGAAGTGATGGGGGAGTGACTGTTGTTACAGTCTGTTGGCCAGGCCTAGATGAGAACCTAGGACTGTGCAGCTGAGGCGGGACGCTGGGTGAGGGGGGAGTCATTGGGGAGACACACTCCAAGAATGAGGCTTTTTACAAACTGTATTTAACTTTTGGAAAGCCAGGATAGTCTTGAAGATTAAGAAGTGGGAGGGATGTATATAGTTTATATAAAAACTTATAATCCCTTTGTAATTAAGACAGAGATAAATATTAGCAATGGAAGAGAATAGAGTTGAAAAATGGGAAATGAGCAGAGCTTGACACTGGCCGGATGCTTGTATCAGTACCTTTCCTAAGAGGAACTCCAGGTTTTCACCCATCCAAGGAATCACGTCCATTACTGTGAAGGGTTTGGTACAAAATAGAAGGGCCCCAACTTGGAAAAGTCCTTTTATCATCATTCAACGGCGTCTTCTCTTTTGGACCCCTTTGTCGCTTTAGTACCCCAAGAACATGACTCTGGAGGCCTTTTCCGTTGTCGTCACCCAGATGCTGGGCCTCAGTCTGGGAATATCATACGATGACCCAGCGAAATGCCACTGCCCAGACACCGTCTGCATCATGACTCCAACAGCTGTGTAAGTTTTCCAAAAGTGTTGGTTAGTTGTGTTTATTTTGTGTTAAGTGTAGTGTTTCCTTACAGTCTAAATGAACTATAAGGAGATCAAGCTCATGACAAAATATGTACCTGCACCTTAAACGTAAGAGCAGTAGAATGTGAGGAATACTATTAACAATTCCCGTCAAGGCAGACAAGTTCAATGTGCAATATACAGGTCAAGGAATGTTCCCTAGATATGTATTGTGTGAAATATATCTATTTTTTTTTCCAGTAAGGATCCTTTAAAATATGTTTGAAGACCATAACACACGGTCGTTTTTTTTTAAAGGTAGAGCTTTTGTGTTTACTTTTAGATTAGTTTGATATGGGAAAAAAAACCCCAACAAATTACCAACCAAACAAGGAGTGTCAGCTGGAGGCTCAAATCAAATGCGTGGTACTTGTGTTACTTTGGAAAAATAGGTTGAACCTTCTGGGATTTGCTTTGCTAGTATTTAAATGGATATTCTTTTACTTAAGAAAAAGACCAATAAGGAAAAAAGAAAAAAAGACAAAGCTACCCTTGAGTTCATTTTGTGCTGGCCAACTGCTTCTGGGAACAGGGCCCGCCCTGGTGGATGGTTGATACACCCGGTGAGACTCCATTGGAGAAAACCGGTTTTCCCTTTGCTAGTGGGTATGGGTTGCAGATACCGGCTCGGCTAGTGGTGGGGCTGTGTGATCGCTTCCCCCTCCCAGTGCTCTGGTCCTATCTAGCTCGAATCTGAGCAGGCCTCGTTTGTGCTAGCGCTGTCTCTGTGTGTTCATTGAGCATCGGCCCTGCTGTGTCAGGAAAACATTGTTTCTTCAGAGTCACCCGCAGCCACATCTGGCTCCTACAATCTTTCTGCCTCCCTGTTCACCTGGCTCCCTGAGCCCCGAGGGGAGGGGTGTGATGGAGACAGCCCATCTAGGACCAGAGTGTTCCAAAGTCTCCCACTCTCTGTACATGACCCAGGTGAGGTGTAACTTCCCTTTACCGCAGGCTGACGCTTCTCTGATGGGCATAGCAGTTCATTCTTTCCATGGTAGAGCTCTTTCACCCTCAGCAGGGTTATTGCTAGGTTTTTTTTTTTTTGGAAACTATTGCCAATGTGATCTTTTTCTATTTTTTTCTCTCAGAAAGTTCAGCACACACACACACACACACACACACACACACACACACGAGTTACTATTTTTTGTATCTTGATTTTGGGTCCTGCAATTTTATTGAAAGTGTTTATCAGCTATAAATGTTTTCTGATGGGGTCTGTGGGGTCTTTCAAGTATAGATTCCTGTCATCTGTAAAGAGGGATAGTTTGACATTTTCCTTTCCTAATTTTGTTCCATTTTATTTTTCTCTTTTCTTTAAAGAATATTTTATTTTAAATGGTGTGTGTGTGTGTGTGTGTGTGTGTGTGTGTGTGTGTGTATACCTGTGGAGGCCAGAAGAGTTGGATCTCCATGGAGCTGGAATCACACACGGTTGTGAGCCACCCCATGTGGGTTCTGGGAACCTAACCGGTCCTCATGCCCTCTTAACTGCAGAGACATTCCTCCAGACCCCTCTTTATCGCTTTGTTTTTGAGATAGGATCTCACTATGGAGACCAGGCTAGCCTCAAGCTCACAGAAATCTACCTGCTTCTGTCTCGTGAGTGCTGGGATGACAGACACGTGTCACCACACCCTGCTGTTTCTTCTTTCTTGTTGCTCTAGCTGAGACTTCAAACACTAGACTGAGTAAAAGGAGAAAGAGTGGGGATACTTGTTCCGGATCTGACAAGAAAAGATCTCAATATTTTCCCGTTTAGAATAATGTTGGTCACAGGTTTGTCTTACATAGTCTTTATGATGTTGAGGTATGTTCCAACTGCTCCTAGTTTCTTCTGGATTTTTATCATGAAGATAAGTTGAACTTTGTCAAGTGACACTTTCACATCTATTGAAATAATCATGTGATTGCTGCCCACAATTCTATTTTCAAGGTACTTTACATTTATTGATATGTCTATGTTGAATCAACCTTGCATTCCTGGGATGAAACTAACTTAATTGTGACATACTATCTTCTTAATATGGTCTTAAATTCTGTTTGTAATTATTTTTGTTGAGAAATTTTGCATCTCTGTTCATCAGAGAAATTGCTCTGTTGCTGTATCGTTATCCAGTTCTGGTCTGAGGGTAAGGTTGGTTTCATAGAATGAGTATGGAAATGTTTCTTCTCTTTCTGTTTTGTGGAACAGTTGGGAAAGTCTTGATATTAGAGAATTTAGCAGGGAGTACACCTGCTCCTGAGATTTTGTTTATGGGGAGATTTAATTACTCAATGTCAGTTACAGATTTATATAAATTGTTTACATCTTTTGGCTTTAATTTTGGTAGATCATATGCATTTAGAAGTTTATCTATTTCTTCTAGATTTCCCCTAGTGATATTCTGGTTTTATTGGAGTCTGTTTTCATAATTTTCTTTTGGTCTCTAATTTTATTAACTTGATTCCTTTCTTTCATTTGGTTAGTTTGGATAGAAGCTTGTTTATCGTTACTATTTTCAAAGAACCTATTGTCTCTTTCATTTCTTTATTTTAATTTTAATTTAGTATTATTTTAATTTCCATTTGTTTAAATTCTTCCCCGATCTTTACCACTTCTTACTATCTACTGCATTTGGGTTTGGCTCCTTCTTAATTTCCTAGTACATTTGAGACACACTGTTAGATTTTCTGAGGTCTCTTATTATTATTTTTAATGTAAGCACTTATCACAGGGGCAGTCCTTTTAGGCTGTATTCCGGGGTTCTCAGGGATTATGCTCTCATTGTCGTTTGAAATTTTAAAGTTTCCTTCCTGATTTATTTTATTGCCATTCTATTCCTTCCAAAAGTGTACTAGTCTGTCTCCAGGTATTTGTGTGTAATCTGGAATTATTCTTGCTGTTGATGTCTATCTGGCTTCATATGACACAGAAAATTATTTCAACTTTTTTGAATTTGCTAAGGCTTCCTTCTGTTGTGACCTATAATGTGACCAGCTTTCAGGAAGTTTCTATGTTCTACTGAGAAGAGTGTGAATTGCCCATATGTTGGGTGGAATATTCTTTATCTGTTAAATCCATTTAATCTGTGCTATAGTTGAGCTCTGAAGTTGTTGGTTTGTTGTTTGTTTTTCTTGCTTTTTGATTGTCCGATTTATCTAGAAATGAGAGTGTGATGTTGAAATCTCTCCCCATCATTGAGTTAGGATGAATGTGTCCTTTCATGCCTTTTGGTACTTATTTTATGAAACTGGGGGGTTCAAGATTTGTCACATAACTTACAATAATTACAGTTTTGATGACATGACCTTCTATTAATGGCCCTCTTTATTTCCTATGATATATAATGTGATAATATATAAAATGTAAATAATAGCCCTATTATTTCTAGGCTTTAATTCAGTTTATGGATGTCTTTGTTAGTTATATTGGTTTCTCAGGGAAAATGGATAGTTGTCTTTAATGGTTCATCTGCATCTTTCAATGGGTGAGTCAAGGTCTTTTGCATTTAAGGTTCTTATTGACGGGTTTGTTGTTACTGATGATTTTCTTGGATGCTGTTCTAACTGTTTGGTATTAATCAAACCTCTTCTGGTATTATTTAGAGGTATGTTGGCTGGACATGATTGATTCTTTTCTGGATCTCCTCTGTTTACTTTTTCCTTTTACAAAATCGATCCGTTCATTTGTTCTCATGGATGAAACTTTCTTCTTCCTCTGTGTATAGTAGAAAATTGGGCATGACTTTTCTTTTTTGAGTAGTGTCTAAATCAAGTCCTTTATCTATTATAAAATCATGTCTTTTACTATTGATTTATACTTATTTTTTTAAGTAACAAAATGTATTGTAGTGAATAAAATCACATGACCTCCTCTAGAATAATTATGAACACTTATTAGAAGCATTTGCTATCATCTATTAAACAATATCACGAAGCTAACGTATGATATGGGGTTATGCTTTGAGATGCATACAGCTAATGACAGTGTATGAATTCATTTTTAGGCAATCTACAGGTGTGAAGGTGTTTAGCAATTGCAGTTTGAGTGACTTTGAACATTTTATATCTAATGTGGGTGCCAAATGCCTTCAGAATAAGCCACAAATGCAAACTAGTCCAAGACCCGTCTGTGGAAATGGAATAGTGGAGGGAAATGAAATCTGTGATTGTGGCTCCGAAGAAGTGAGTATGTAATCTAGAGAAACGGATAACAAACTCATTGTCTTAGCCTTTCTTTGTTGGGAATGTTTTATGTCTAAACTGCGTACCGCGTGGAGCACTGCTATAATGAATTTCATTTCATCTGTCACAATCCAACCCATCATTTTTAGGACATAGCTTTCCCATGGGATTAGCAGTATGATGAGGGAACCAGTCATACACTGTGGACTGAACTTCAGGTAATTTTGATCATTTGTGTGTCAGGAAAGTCCTGAAAACACAGTGAATGCACACAGTCCAGAATACAGTGCTTCTGGGTAATGCAGTATCTGCAGTGATAATGCAAATCCCTTTAAATACAATATGTACATGGGCATGAATTACTGGTTTGCATACCCCATTTAAAAAAGGGGGGAGGAGATTATTATTATCTTGTAGAACAAGTCCTCTTTCTTTGTTGTTAAAATTACTCTTAAAAGTTCTCTTGTTAAAATC
Organism: Peromyscus nudipes; assembly: GCA_902168325.1. Taxonomy (NCBI): domain Eukaryota; kingdom Metazoa; phylum Chordata; class Mammalia; order Rodentia; family Cricetidae; genus Peromyscus; species Peromyscus nudipes. Next base: position 6,587 of record CABHPH010137025.1, read on the forward strand.
AATTTTACGGTGGGTGTACTCTCCACAAAATAAAAGGGACCAATTACACAGACAGGATGATGAGCTTGGCAAATGGAAGTGACTATGGCTACAATCACATAAAGACCCTGATCGTCATTCCTGAGACTTCTCACGCCGCTCTTGGGTTTTCCCCCTTGTGTCTATCTCCAGGCAGCCTGAGACAAGTCCTGTCAGATCACCTCAGCTGAGCTGGTTGGTGTAATCTGCTTCTTCTTTTCCTCCCTCTCCTTCTTACTCCCTCCTGCCCTTCCCCTTCCTCCCCTCTCCCCCCCTCCCCCTCTCCCTCTCCCTCCCTCCTTTCTCCTTTCTCCTTTCTCCTTTCTCCTTTCTCTTCTCTTCTCTTCTCTTCTCTTCTCTTCTCTTCTCTTCTCTTCTCTTCTCTTCTCTTCTCTCCCTCCCTCCCTCCCTCCCTCCCTCTCTCTCTCTCTCTCCCTGTAGGATTTCTGATATTTTCCCCAATTGTGTCATACCACGTAGTTTTCATCTTTATTTCGCATACTTCCTCTCTCCTACAAAAAGTCATGGACTGTAACACTCAAGTTTATCCCTGGCTTCTTTGATTTGCACACCACTCTCCACACCTCTCTTCGTTAGTGCCATAGCATTTTGGTGTTATAACTCGTCTGTATATTTAGTGCTCAGGTAGGGTGGTGCCTTTCTGCTTCATTCTTTTTATTTAGAATTTCTTTGGCTTTTATGGTCTACTGTGGCACTATTTATAATTTAGGTTTTTTTCTATTTCTCTGAAGAATGTCATTGTTAATTTGGTAGGGATGGCAAGCTTTCCCTCAGTTTGGTTAGAGTGAGCATATTTACCTAATTCTTCTAGCTTATGAAAGTAGGATGCCTTTCCATTTTTTTTTTGGTGCATTAATCACTGTCTTGATTAAATTTATTCCTGTGTGTTTGTTTGTAAGATTGTGAATGGGATTGCTGTTGTGAGTTCTTCTGCGGGTGTCTTGTTATTTGCATATAAAAAGCCAATGAATGAAGTTATATCATTTGTAGAAAATGGATGTGACTGGAGATTATAATATGAGGTGAATTAAGCTAGTCTCAGAAAGACAAATACAACACATTTTCTCTCATATGTAGTTCCTATATTCTATATAAGTACATAATCGTGTCTGTAAAGATGACATGGAAGTAAGACTAGGGAACAAGGAGACTAATGGGAGAAGGGAAGAGCAAGGAAGGGGAAGGCAGTGGATGTGGAGGGGAATATGCTCACTGTACAATACTTACGTCTGTGAAAATGCCCTACGTAACATAGCAAGTCATACAATGAATAATCAATCACAAAAATTGAAACATGCTAAAAAGCACTGAATTTTATATTTGTATATTTATTTATCGTTTTTTTTTTGTTTTTTTGTTTTTTTTGTTTTTTTTTTTTTTGGTAGAGTTCTTTTTGCTTCTTTTCCTAAATGTCTAACCATGTTTTTGTTTTACAAAAATGTGTATTTTGACTTCTTCCTTTCCTGTTTGGAAGTTTTTTGTTTTTGTTTATTTGGTTTTGTTATTTTTGAGACGGTTTCTCTGTGTAGTTTTGGTACCTGTCCTGGATCTCGCTCTGTAGACCAGGCTGACTTCAAACTCACAGAGATCCGCCTGGCTCTGCCTCTCAAGTGCTGGGATTAAAGGTGTGCGCCACCGTCACCTGGCTGGAAGCTCTTAAAGTGTCTCTTATCTTACTATTCTAAGACTTCAAATATATTTGAATAAAAGTGGTGGAGTGGGCAGACTTCTGGTTGTTCTAGAGGCATGCCTCAGGGTTTTCCTATTCAGTGTAGTTGAGGCTCAGGCTTTTTCTTTTTGAGGTACATGTTTTTCCTATATTGAATTTTTGGTTAATTCTTTTTCATTATGGGGTGTTGTTGAATTTTGGGGTATTTTGATTGGTATTCCCATTGAATATGTAGCTGCTTTTGGAAGATGGTCATGTCCACAATATTAATTATACAGCTACATGAACATGGGAGATCTTTCTGTTTTCTGTCTTCCTAAATATCTTTCTTCAGAGATTTGAAAGTTTTCATTGTCGAGGTCTCATCTGCTTGGGCAGGTTTATCCCAAGATCTTTTATGTCTTTGAGGCTATTATAAATGGAATTGTGCCCATGAGCTCTTTCTGAGGAGGTTCGTTGTTGGTGGATGGAAAAGCTACTGAGTTCTGTAAGTTAATATTGTATCCTTCCATTTCGTTGAAATTGTTGATTGATTCTAGAAGTTTTCTGGTAGAATTTTCTGATCTCCTGTGTATAATATCGTATCATTTGCCAACAGGGATAATTTGACGTCTTCTTTTCCTATCTGCATCCCATGAGTTCATGTTATTGACTTATTGCATCGGGTAGCGCTTTAAGGACTATATTGAAAGGGAGTGAGGATAATGGAGAACGTGTCTCATTCCTAATTTCAACAGGATTGCTTCAAGGTTTTCTCCACTTAGGGTGATGTTGGCTGTGGGTTTGTCTTATGTAGCCTTTATGTTGAGGGATGTTCCCTCGAGTCCTCCTCTCTCTAGGACTTTCATCATGAAAGGCAGTTGGATTTATTTTTATCGAAGTCTCTTTCTCCATCTACTGAGTGCATTTATATGATTGATTACATTTATCGACTTACATATGCTGAAGCATCTCTGCATTTTTGGGATAAAGTGAACTTGATCATAGTGGCTGATCTTGGTATGTGCCTGGTCCATGTTTGCTAGTTATTTTTGCATCTGTGTTCATCAGGGATATTGGTCCGTCTTTTAAATTTTTTTCTTTGTGTGTGTGTGTGTGTGTGTGTGTGTGTGTGTGTGTGTATCTTTACCTGGTCTTGATATTAAAATAATACCAGAATGAGTTTGGAGATACTCCTTATGTTTCTATTTTTTTGAATAATTTAAGGAGTATTGGTTGTAGATCTTTGAAAGTCTGATTGGGTTCTGTTGTGGCTCCATCTGGGCCTTGGCCTTTTTTTTTTTTTTTTAATTTTACTTGGCCGGCTATCTATAAGTGTTTTAATTCCCTCATTTGCTATGGGTCTGTTTAGGTTGTTGAGTGAATGTGTAAATAAATTCACTTCTTTTAGAATTTCAAACTTGACAGAATACAGGTTTTTCAAGTATTTCTTATAATACCCCAAATTTCTTCGTAGTGTTTCCCTATTCATTTACGGTAAGGTCAGTTTGGATCCTCTTTTCCTTTCTTTTGGCTAGGTAAGCCAAGCATCTGTCAATCTTCTTTATCATCTCAAAGAGTCAGCTTCTGGATTCATTGATTCCTCGTATCGTTTTGTCTATGCTTCGTCCATTTCTGCTGCGGTCTTTATTATTTCTTACCATCTACTGGTTTGTGTTTGTTTGTTTTTTTTTTTCCTCCTCAGATTTTGAATTGCACCATGAAGCTATTTCTCTCCCCCCCTCCCCGCCCCCACATCTTCTCTTAGGTCATTCCCACCTCCCCCCGCCACTCAATTTCATGTTCTCTCACAAAGCAAAAAGGGAAAACCAAGTCATACAAACCAATAAGACAAAAAGTACCAAAACAAACTGAAAAGCACACACACACACACACCCCAAACAAACAAACAAAACCCCCCAACAAACAAACCACCAAGTCCATATCATGCTGGACAACTACAACTGGAGTGTGGTTGATACATTTAGTGATATTCCATAAGAGGAAACTGGTTTTATCAACTTATCAATTACATATTATATTAACTACAGGTATCTTCTTAGTTAGGGTTGGGACTTCGTGTCCGCTTCCCCTTTTCAATGCAAGGATTTGTCCCATTTGAACCTGTGCAGGCCCTGGGCATGCTGTCACAGTCTCTCTGAGTCCAGGTGTGTATCTGCCTTGTTGTGTCTGTTTTCATGGAGTTATCCACCACCTCAGGCTCTTACAATCTTTCTGACTCCCCTTCTGTATATATCCCGGAGTCTTGAGAAGAGGATAAAGAAACATCTGTTTTAGGGATGAATGCCTCGGAGTATCTTATTGTCTGTATATTGTCCAGCTGCAGGTCTCTGTTTAATTGCCATCCACTGCAAAAAGAAACTCCTCTGATGTGTGCTGAGTGAGGCACTGATCTATGGGTATAGAAATGCCATTAGAAGTCATCTTATTGCTATGTACCTTAAGCAGAATTATCACAGCAGATATTCCCCTGTGGCCCATGACCTATTTAGTCTCAGGCGTCTGGTATGGGTCCCATCCCATAGAATGGACCATCAAAACGTGGGTGGTACTCTCTTAATGTTTGTGCCATTACTGCGCCAGTATACTGGACTGGCACATTGCTGTCGTAGGTCACAAGGTTTGTAGCTGATGATAGCGTTCAGAGCACCTTCCAGCGTTATGAATGATTGCCGTAGGGATGAAACTTCTAGTTGAGCCCAAGCTCAGTTTCTCCATCTCCAATGATGTAAGTGTTGTCTTCAGCAAGAGGGCCTTACCAGTAGGTGGTGGACAGCAACCAACAGCCTGGGCAACAACCTGTGATGTTTGGGGGATTCCATGGGACCACTTTGGCCAATGGCTCAATAAGATGTAACTCATTCCTACTAATGGTGAGTTTACTTAGTGGCATAAGATGTCTGGTTAGGGCACTGGCTTTCCTATTACATGGTGACTCCATTTAAATTCCTTTCATATATGTATATATTTAGGACACCTCTACAGTAGTAGGTTTCCATGTGGTTTTTCAGAAGGCCTTTCCTGTTTTTTGTCTTTCCTCATATTCCCTCCTTTACCCTTAGCTCTAAAGCATGTCTAGTTGGGGCTTTGTCTCCTCCATTATTTGATGATTCTGCTTAGGTTTATTTCAAATATGTATGTATTTTAAGAAACCTCTATTGTAGTAGGTTTCCATATGACCCCTCAAGTGGCCCTTAGTGTTAGCTCTCCTTCCCCATGTTTCCTCACTTACTTCCCTTCCCCCTTCCCATTTAATACTTGTCTTAATTAGTGTTATTGCTGCACAGAGATACCACAACCACCACAACTCTTTTTTTTTTCCTCTGTTTTTGGTGCCTGTCCTGGATCTCACTCTGTAGACCAGGCTGGCCTTGAACTCACAGAGATCTGCCTGGCTCTGCCTCCCGAGTGCTGGGATTAAAGATGCGTCCTACCAGCCATTGCAACTTTTATAAAAGAACGATTAATTGGGGCTGGCTTACAGTTTTAGAGGTTTAGTCCATAGTCCTCATGGCAGGAAACATGGCGGCGTGCAGGCAGACATGGTGCTGGAGAAGGAGCTGAGAGTCCTATATCTTGATCCACAGGTAGTAGTAAGTAAACTGACTTGAGCTTTGGAGACCTTAAAGCCCATCCCCTAGTGACACACCTCCTCCAATAAGGCCACACCTCCTAATATTGCCACTCCCTATGAGCCTATGGGGGCCATTTTCTTTCAAACCACCACAATCCTCCTATTCCAGTCTCCCCATTTCTCTCTAACTATATATTCTATTTCTCTTTCCTTGGGAGATCATTCCCTCCCTGTGTTTTTCCTTACTCTATACCTAACCTCTGTGGTTATTCAGATACTAGCATGCTTATTGAATGCTTAAAAGATAACATCTGCATATGAGAGAAGACATATATTTGTCATTTTGAGTCTGTGTTACTTCACTTAGGATGATTTTTTTTTTAGTTCCATACACTTCCCTGCAAATTTCATGATTTTGGTTTTTTAATAGTAACATTTCACTGTGTAAACACACCACATTTTTCTGATGTATTCATCTGTGGATGGACATATAGGCTGTTCATATTTTCTAACTATTAGGAATAGAGCAGCAATGAACATCACTGAGAAAATGCCTCTGTAGTATGCCCAAGAATAATATAGCTGGATCTTTAGATAAATATACTCCTAGCTTCCTGAAAAACTGCCACACCGATTTCCATAGTGGCTATACAAATTTGCACTCCCACCAGCAATGGATGAGTGTGCCCCTTACCCCACATCCTTGCCAGCATGAGCTGTCATCTGTTTTGATTTTGGCTGTTCTGACTGGTGTAAGATGAAATCTCAAAGTATCTTTGATTTGCATTTCCCTGATGGCTAAGGGTGTCAAACATTTCTTTTAAGTGCTTCTCAGCCCTTTGTGTTTCATCTTTTGAAAGCTCTGTTTAGAACTATACCCTATTCTTCACCTGGGTTATGTGTTTTCTTAATGTCTAGTTTTTTGGAGTTCTTTTTATGTTTTAGATATCAGCCCTCTATTGAATGTGCAGTTATTAAATTTTTCCCCAATTGTTACCTGCCACTTTGTCCAAAGGATGGTGTCCTTTGCCATACAGAAGCTTTTCAGTTTCATGAAGTCCTATTTAATTCTTGTCCTTAGCATCCGTTCTGTGTCCTATTCAGAAAGTCTTTCCCGTGCCAATGAGTTCAAGACTATTCTCTGCTTTCTCTTCTGTCAGATTCAGTGTATCTGGCCTTATGTTGAGGTCTTTGATCCATTTGGAGTTGAGTTTTGTGCAGGGTGATAAATGTGGCTCTATTTGCAATCTTATGCATGCAGCCAAGCAGTTTGACCGTGTGTTGGTAATGTCTTTTTTTCCAGTTTTATCCATGGTCTCTTCAGGTCTTTCATCATGAAGGGATTTTTGATTTTGTCAAAGGTCTTTCTGCATCTAATGAGATGATCATGTGATTTTTGTCTTTCAGTCTGTCTGTGAGGTGGATTAAGTTTATTGATTTATATATGTTGAATAATTCCTGCATCTCTGGGATGAAGCCAACTTGATCATGGTAAATAATATTTTTGACGTGCTCTTGAATTCTGCTTACAAGTATTTTATTGGGAAATTTTGTGTCTATTTTAATGTGTGGTATTGGTATATATTTTTCTTCTCTTTTGAGTCTTTGTATGGTTTAGGTATGAGGGTAATAGTAGCTTATAAAAAATCCTTCAGTTTCTATTTTGCAGAATACTTTGAGGAGTGTTGGCATTAGATCTTTTTTGAAGGTCTGGTAGAATTCTGTGCTAAATCTATCTGGTCCAGTGCTTTTTTGGTTGGGAGATTTTTAATTACTGATTCTATTTTACTAAGGGTTTGGTGTTTGCTTACATTGCTTATTTCATCTTGATTTAACCTCGGGAGGTTGTATATATCAAAGAATGCATCCATTTCTTTTAGGTTTTCCAGTTTGATGGAACATATAAATTTTTAAAGTATGTCTTCCTTATGGTGCTCTGAATGTCCTTGGTTGTAATTCTGTTGTAATGTTTCCATTTTCATCCTTAACACTCTCCATGTTTTTGTTAATTTGGGTAAAGGTTTGTCAATTTTGTTGATTCTCACAAAGAACCAACGTTAGGTTTCCTTATTCTTTATATTGGTTTCTATTTCACCCTGAGTTTATTTCTTCCCATTCACTTTTTTTGGCTCTTATTTATTCTTGTTTTTCTAGAACCTTCTATTGTGTTGTTTAATTAATATGCGTTCTCGCTGGTTATTTTTGGTGTAGGCTGTTACCACTATGAACTTGCCTCTTAGAACTGTCTTCACTGTATCCCAGGGTTGAAGAGTTTGTGCTTTCATTTTATTTTAGTTTTCTTCTTGATAGCTGACTTGGTGTAATTTCATTCAGTAGTGAGTTGTTGAGCTTCCACGAGTTTGTATATTTTCTGCTATTTCTCTTGTTCTTGATAGCCAGCTTTAATTCATGGCTGTCAGATAGGATACGGGGTGTTATTTTAATTGATCTATATCTGTTTTTACTTGCTTTTTGACCTAATATGTAGTCAGTTTTGGAAAACGTTCCATGGGCTGCTGAGAAGCAAGTATATTCTTTAGTGTTTACATGGATTATTCTATAGAAGTCTGTTAGGTCCATTTCATTCATGACATCGTTTAATTCCAGCATTTCTCTCTTTATTTGTTATCTCAATGACCTTTCTCTTGGTGAGAGAGGGGTACTGAAGACTCTCATTTTCAATGTTTCAGGGTCAATATATGATCTTAGTTGTTAGTAGTGTTTCTTTTATGAAATTTGATGCCCTGCTGTTTGGTACATAAATGATCAGAATTATAACATCATTTTGGGTGGATCTTTCCTTTAATAAGCATGTGATGTCCTTCCCTATCTCTTCTGATTAATTTTGGTTTGCAGGCTATTCTGTCAGATATTAAAATAGCTATGACTGCTTGATCCTTGGTTCCATTTACATGGAATATATATATATATATATATATATATATATATATATTTTGCTTTTTGAGACAGGGTTTCTCTGTGTAGCTTTGGAGCCTTTCCTAGAACTCGCTCTGTAGCCCAGGCTGGCCTCGAACTCACAGAGATCCGCCTGCCTCTGCCTCCCAAGTGCTGGGATTAAAGGCGTGCACCACCACCACCACCACCACCACCACCCGGCTACATGGAATATTTTTCCCATTCCCATGGCACCCACCTAAGCTAAGATGATTTCTTGTAGACAAGAGATTTTGTTTCTTAATACATTCACCTAGTCTATGTTTTTCAATTAGAAATTTGAAGCCATTAATATTTATAGTGATTATTGAAATGTGTTACAGATTGCAGTCATTTTTTCAAATTTGTGTTCTTAGTTGTGATTTGTATTTCATTAGCTTATAGCTTTGTTTTCTTTCTAGAGTCTCTTGGGTATTTGCTTGTTTCTCTCTTCATGTATGATGTTCAGTATTCTGTTCTTTGTTTGTTAGGCATTTTAAGACTGTTTTGTATCCTTAAAAGCCTTTTTTCCTCCTTTAACTATTATAGATAGTTTTTCTGGGTACAGTAGATTGTCAGTCATGGTCTTTTAGAGCTTGGACCCTTCTGGCTTTCAGTTTTCATTGAGAAATATTCTGATAGGTTTTCCTCTATATGTGACGTGGTTTTTTTTTTTCCTCTTTTGCAGCTTTCAATAGTTTTTCTTTGTTCTAGATATTTAGTGTTTTAATTTTGCTATGCTGTGGGCTGTTTTTTTCCTGGTCTTGTCTAGTTGGGGTTCTGTGTGCTTCTTATATCTATATGGGTATGTCCTTCCTTAGTTTGGGGAATTTTTCTTCTGTGATCTTGTTAATGATCTCATCCTTGCTATTGGCTGTTCTTCTCTCTCACCCATGACTGTGATGTGAAGGTTTGCTTTTTTCATAGGGTCTGCACGTTACTGCATGTTCCTTCCCTGTGTTTGTTTAATCTTTTCATACTCCTAGATCCTCTATGAGCCCTGCCTTCTCCTCGATTTATTTTACTTGTAAGACCGTTTCCTTAATTTTCTAATTGGGATACTAAGTTTTTCAATTCCTCTTCATTTTTACATACGTTCTCTTCAATATTTCTTTTTTTAATTTAAGAATTTTTTTAAATTCACTTTACATACCAACCATAGATTCTCCTCTCATCCCTCCTCCCTCTCCCCTTAGCTTTTCCTTTCAACCCACCTCTCCATCCCATCCTCCAAAAAGGTAAGGGCTCCCATGGGGAGTTAGCAAAGCCTGGTACCTTCAGTTGAGGCAGGACCAAGCCCCTCCCCCCTGCATCAAGCCTGAGCAAGGCATCCCACTATAGGTAATGGGTTCCAGAAAGCCAGCTCATGCATCAGGGATAGATCCTGATCCCACTGCCAGGGGCCCCTCAAACAGACCCAGCTACACAACTGTCTAGCTTATACAGAGGGCCTAGTCTAGTCCCATGCAGGTTCCACAGCTGTCAGTCTAAAGTTCATGAGTTCCTATGAGCTTGCTTCAGTTGTCTCTGTAGATTTTCCCCATCATGATCTTGACCCCTCTTGCTCATATAATCCTTCTTCCTTCTCTTTGACTGGACTCCCAGCGCTTGGCTTGGTGCTTGTCTGTAGATCTCTGCATCTGCTTCTATCAGTTACTGGATAAAGGTGCTATGATGACAATTAGGGTATTCACCGATGTGATTACTGGGCTAAGCCAGCTCAGGCACCCTCTCCAGTATTGCTAGTAGTCTAAGTTGCGGTCATCCTTGTGGATTCTTGGGAATTTCCCTAGCACCAGGTTTCTCCCTAACCCCACAATGTCTCCCTCTATCAAGATATCTCTTTCATTGCTCTCTCTCCCCCAGTTTGACCATCCTGTTCTCTCATGTTCTCATCTCTCCTCCCCTCCCCTTTATTGCCCCCTCCTTGCCCCCAGTTTACTCATGGAGATCTCATCTATTTCCCCTTCCCAACATGATCCATGCATCCCTCTTAAGGTGCTCCTTGTTAGCTTCTCTGGAGCTGTGGGTTGTAGTGTGGTTATCCTTTGCTTTACATCTAGTATCCACTTATGAGTGAGTACATACCATGTTTGTCTTTCTGAGTCTGGGTTACCTCACCCAGGATGATATTTTCTAGTTCCATCCATTTGTCTGCAAATTTCATGATGTCATTGGTTTTTTTTTACTGCTGGGCAGTACTCCATTGTGTATATGTACCATATTTTCTTTATCCATTCTTTAGTTGAGGGGCATCTAGGTTGTTTCCAGGTTCTGGCTATTATGAATAATGCCACTATGAACATAGTTGCGCAACTGTCCTTGTGGTATCCTTGGGTATATTCCCAAGAGTGGTATCATTGGGTCTTGAGGTAGATTGATTCCTAATTTTCTGAGAAGTTGCCATATTGATTTCCAAAGTGGCTGTACAAGTTTGCACTCCCACCAACACTGGAGGAGTGTTCCCCTTGCTCCACAACCTCTCCATCATAAGCTGTCATCAGTGTTTTTGATCTTAGCCATTCTGACAGGTATAAGATGGTATCTCAGAGTCATTTTGATTTGCATTTCCCTGAAGACTAAGGATGCTGAGCAATTCCTTAAGTGTCTTTCAGCCATTTGAGATTATTCTGTTGAAAATTCTCTGTTTAGATCTGTAGCCCATTTTTTTTTTAAATTAGATTGTTTGGTATTTTGATGTTTAGTTTCTTGAGTTCTTTATATACTTTGAAGATCAGCTCTCTACCAGATGTAGGGTTGGTGAAGATCTTTTCCCATTCTGTAGGCTATTGTTTTGTCTTATTTACCTTGTCATTTGCCTTATAGAAGCTTCTCAGTTTCAGGAGGTCCCATTTATTAATTGTTGCTCTCAGTGTCTGTGCTACTGGTGTTATATTTAGGAAGTCATCTCCTGTGCCAATGTGTTCAAGGGTTCTTCCTACTTTCTCTTCTATTACGTTCCATGTAGCTGGATTTATGTTGAGGTCTTTGATCCACTTGGACTTGAGTTTTGTGCATGGAAATAGATATGAATCTATTTGCATTCTTCTACATGTTGACATCCAGTTATGCCAGCACCATTTGTTGAAGATACGTTCTTTTTTCCATTATACAGTTTTGGCTTCTTTGTCAAAAATGAGGTGTTCATAGGTGTGTGGATTAATGTCAGGGTCTTAAATTTGATTCCATTGGTCCACATGGACTCTTTTTATGCCAACACCAAGCTGTTTTTTTTTTTATTGCTATAACTCTACAGTAGAGCTTGAAGTCAGGAATGGTGATGCCTCCAGAAGTTGCTTCATTTGTGAAGGATTGCTTTAGCTATTTGGGTTTTTTTATTTTTCCATATTAAATTGAGTACTGTTCTTTTGAGGTCTGTGAAAAATTGTGTTGGGATTTTGAAGGGGTTTGCCATCTGAATCTGTAGAGTGCTTTTGGTAAGATTGCCATTTTTATTATGTTGGTTCTACCTATCCATGAGCATGGGAGATCTTTCCATTTCTTCAATTTCTTTCTTCAAAGACTTAAAGTTCTTATCTTACAGGTCTTTCACGTGCTTTGTTAGAGTTACCCCATGGTATTTTATATTATTTGTGGCTATTGTAAAGGGTGATGTTTCTCTGATTTATTTCTCGGCCCATTTATCATTTATATATAGGAGGACTACTGATTTTTTTGAGTTAATTTTATATTCTGCCACATTACTGAAGGTGTTTATCAGTTGTAGGAGTTCTCCAGTAAAATTTTTTGGGTCACTTATGTATACTGTCATATCATCTGCAAATAGTGAAAGTTTGACTTCTTCCTTTCCAATTTGTATCCCCTTGATGTCCTTTTGTTGTCTTATTGCTCTAGCTAGAACTTCTAGTACTCTATTGAATAGATATGGAGAGAGTGGACAGCCTTGTCTTGTTCCTGATTTTAGGGGAATTGCTTTGAGTTTCTCTCCATTTAATTTGATGTTGGCTGTTGGCTTGCCTTTACTATATTTAGGTATGTTCCTTGTATTCCTGATCTCTCTAAGACCTTTATCTTGAAGGGGTGTTGTATTTTGTCGAAGGCTTTTTCAACATCTAATGAAAGGATCATGTGGTTTTTTTCTTTCAGTTTGTTTATATGATAGATTACACTGACAGATTTTCATATGTTGAACCATCCCTGTATCTCTGGGATAAAGCCTACTTGATCATGGTGGATGATTTTTTTTTTTTGGTGTGTTCTTGGATTCAATTTTCCTGTACTGAGTATTTTTGGATCAATGTTTGTGAAGGATATTGGTCTGTAATTTTCTTTCTTTGTTGCGTCTTTGTGTGGTTTGGGTATCAGGGTAACTGTAGCCTCATAAAAAGACTTTGGCAATGTTCTTTCTGTTTCTATTGTGTAGAACAATTTGAGGAGTATTGGTATTAGCTCTTCTTTGAAGCTCTGGTAGAATTCTGCATTGAAATCATCTGGCCCTGGGCTTTTTTTTGTTGGGAGACTTTTAATGACGGTTTCTATTTCCTTAGGGGTTATCGGTCTATTTAAATACTTTATCTTATCTTGATTTAACTTTGGTATGTGGTACCTATCCAGAAAATTGTCCATTTCTTTTAGATTTTCCAATTTTGTGGATTGTAGGTTTTTGAAATATGACCTGATGATTCTCTGGATTTCCTCATTGTCTGTCTGTTGTTATGTCTCCCTTTCATTTCTGATTTTGTTAATTTGGGTGTTCTCTCTTTGCCTTTTGGTTACTTTGTATAAGGGTTTGTCTATCTTGTTGATTTTCCCAAAGAACTAACTCTTTGTTTCATTGATTCTTTGTATTGTTCTTTTTGTTTCTATTTTATTGATTTCAGCCCTCAATATGATTATTTCCTTCTTTTTGTTCTAGAGCTTTCAGGTGTGCTGTTAAATCAATAGTGTTAGATTTCTCCAACTTCTTTATGTAGGTATCTAGTGCTATGAACTTTCCTCTTAGTACTGCTTTCATAGTGTCCCATAAGTTTGGGTATGTTGTAATTCATTTTCATTGAATTCTGGGAAGTTTTTAATTTCTTTCTTTATTTCTTCCTTGATCCAGTGGTGTCTCAGTTGAGCATTATTCAGTTTCCATGAGTTTGTAGGCTTTCTGTAAATTGAATTGTTGAATTCTAACTTTAAGCCATGATGATCCAATAAAATACAGGAAGTTATTCCAATTTTTTTGTATCTGTTGAGATGTGACTGTGTATATGGTCAGTTTTAGAGAAGGTTCCGTGAGGCGCTGAGAAGAAGGTATATTCTTTTGTGTTTGGGTGAAACGTTCTACAGATGTCTGTTAGGTCCATTTGAGTTATAACACCTGTTAGTTCTCTTATTTCTCTGTTAAGTTTCTGTCTGGAAGACCTGTCCATTGGTGAGAGTGGGGTGTTGAAGTCTCCCACTATTAAGTGTGGGGTTTGATGTGTGATTTAAGCTTTAGTAATGTTTCTTTCTTTTTTTTTTTTTTAACAAATGTGGGTGCCCTTGTATTTGGGGCATAAATGTTCAGAATTGAGACTTCATCTTGAGGGATTTTTCCTGTGATGAATATGTAATATCCTTCTTGATCTCTTTTGATTAATTTTAGTTTTGAAGTCTATTTTGTTAGATATTAGGATAGCTATACCAGCTTGCTTCATAGGTCCATTTGATTGGAAAGTCTTTTCCCAACCCTTTACTCTGAGGTAGTGTCTGTCTTTGAAGTTGAGGTGTGTTTCTTGCATGCAGCAGAAGGATGGATCTTGTTTTCATATCCATTCTGTTAGCTTGTGTCTTTTTATAGGTGAACTGAGTCCATTGATATTAAGTGATATTAATAACCAGTGATTATTAATTCCTGTTATTTTTTGGTGGTAGTGTGTGTATGTTTCCCTTCTTTGGGATTTGTTGGTGTGGGATTATCTATTGCCTGTTTTCATGACTGCATCTAACTTCCTTAAGTTGGATTTTTTCCTTCTAGTGCTTTCTGTAGGGCTGAATTTGTGGATAGGTATTGTTTAAATTTGGTTTCGTCATGGAATATCTTGTTTACTCCATCTATGGTGATTGAATGTTTTGCTGGGCATGGTAGTCTGGGCTGGTATCTGTGGTCTCTTTGTGTTTGTATAATGTTTGTCTAGGACCTTTTGACTTTCAGAGTCTCCATTGAGAAGTTGGGTGTTATTCTGATGGTTCTACCTTTATAAGTTACTTGACTTTTTTCCTTAGCAGTTCTTAACATTCTTTCTTTATTCTCTGTGTTTAGTGGTTTGATTATTATATGTGAGGGGACTTTTTTTTGGATCTAGTCTAGTTAGTGTTCTGTAAGCTTCTTGTGTCTTCATAAGCATTTTCTTCTTTAGGATGGAAAAGTTTTCTTCTGTAATTTTGTTGAATATATTTTCTGTGCCTTTGAATTGGTATTCTTTTCCTTCTTCTATCCCTATTATTCTTAGGTTTGGTCTTTTGTGATGTTCCAGATTTCCCGGATGTTTTGTGCTATGACTTTGTTGGCTTTAATGTTTTCTTTGACTGATGAATCTATTTCCTCTATTGTATCTTCAATGCCAGAGAATCTCTCTTCCATTTCTTGCATTCTGTTGGTTATGCTTGCATCTGTAGTTCCTGTTCGTTTACTCAGATTTTCCATTTCCAGCATTTCCTCAGTTTGTGTTTTCTTTATTGTCTCGATTTCAGTTTTCAAGTCTTGAACTGTTTCCTTCACCTGTTTGATTGCTTTTTCTTGACTTTCTTTGAGGGATTTATTGATTTTTCTTCCAATTTTTTCTTTGTTTTTTCTCCTCAATTTCTTTAAGGGAATTTTTCATTTCCTCTTTAAAGGCCTCTATCATCTTCATAAGGTTATTTTTCAGGTTGTTTTCTTCTGCTTCATCTACATTGGGATGTACAGGTCTTGTCGAACTGCTAGGTTCGGTGGTGCCATATTGCTCTTTAGATTGTTGAATGTGTTCTTGCACAGGCATCTACTCATTTATCTCTTCCTCCAATTAGTGCAAGTGGTGTCTGTGTCTCAGGGAACCCTTCTTGGTCCAATTAGACCTGGCAGTGTTTGTCTCAGGGAGCTGCTGGGGTCTCGGGCGATGGGTAGGTTTGGGGGATGGAGTGGGACATGTAGATTGCAGGATCCAATGAGGGGTGTGCAAAGGCCTGCCCACAGGAGTCTTGCCTGCTGGCCTGCAACTGGGGCTGCACTAGTGAGGTTGGGGGAGCATGGGTTGTGCTTTGAGGCCTAGGGCCTAGAGACTGGGATGACCAGCTGGGAGAACAGTCTCTCACCTCTTGGTCCAATAGGAGCTGGCAGAGTCTATGTCTCAGGGAGGAGCTGTGGTCTCAGGGGGATGGATGGGTCTAGGGGATGGAGTGGGGCTTGTAGATTACAAGGTCCAATGGGGAGTGGTGGTAGGCTGGCCTGCCTGCAGAAGTCTTGCCTGCTGGCCTGCAATTGGGGCTGCAAGGGGTGGGGGTAGACTTTTCAGTGTTTCTGTCTCCTTATTGAATTCAATGTTCAAATTCTAAGTTACCTTAATTTCATTCAGCTATGTATTTGTATTTTCTTGGGCATCACTCAGGGTTTCTTGGAGTTCAGTGAAGTGATTGTTCATGTCTACTTTAAATTTTTAAATTATTTGATAAGGTATATGATTCTTTTAATTTCTGTATCCCATGGTTCATCTAGGTAGTTCTTATTGATACCACTTCTAAGGACTACTGGGTATGTTGGGAGCTGTTTTGGCCATTCATGTTGTTTTTGTTTTTGTGGTTTGACCTGGGCATGTCGACTTCTTTCTATGGTTGTCTTTCTGATGTGATAATCAGGCTTTCCTTAGACTGGTCCAATACAGGAGCTACATGACCTGAGCTAGACCAGGTAAAGCCGGTGGATAAGTCAACTGGACCAGGCAAAATCTACTCTGAAACCATAGGTCTGGAAGTGGGCCTGTGAGTGCTAAGATGACCATGGAAAGAGGGAAGGGTGGGAGAAGGAAGGAGTGTCTCAACACTCAAAGGTAGCTGCTTTTGAATAAAGCAGGTTAAAGGGCCACCTGAGCGGACCCAAGCCTATGCAGCTGGAGATGGCCACATGCAAGGGGGGAAACAGAGGCAGCATATGGGGAATGGGAAAGGAAAGAAGCCTGGCAAAGGGGATCACAAAGAAAGAGGGTTTGTATCCTGTGGGTCTGGAACTAGCTTAAAGAGTTGCAGATGGCAGTGGGTTAGGGGACTATCTTGTCTTTTTAAGTCATCGCGATTACCATGGTCTTTTCCAGAAAACACCTCCCAAGCTCTTGATTCATTTCTTTGGTTTTCTTCTGTAGTGATTTGTGGTTCTTCTTTTCCCTGTTGTATCTAATTGCTGTAAAAAGTTATTTCCTGCATTTTTCTATGGCTTCTAATTGGATTGGGAGGGAAAGTAGGTATCAGTTACTCTACTAAGACCCCATTAAGCCTTGTAAGTGTTTATGGATGCTAATATCTGTGCACGCTGCCATTGTTAATATTTCCTAGATCATGGCTCTCTATCAAGTCTTGGTCACTGTCGTGTACCTTCCTTTGCAGCAATGTGGGACTGAGAGCTGTTGTGAACCGACAACTTGTGTTCTGAAACAAGGGAATGCTTGTGACAGCATGTCTCCCTCACAAACCTGCTGCGAAGCCTGTAACGTAAGATTTAATTTTAGTAACATTCTATAAGCACACGCTGAATTATACAGAGGATGCATTGACTTATGACTACCGTTTTATATGAAAACAAAGTACCTTTTTTTTTTTTTTTGGTTTTTCGAGACAGGGTTTCTCTGTGTAGCAAAGTACCTTTTAAGTAAAGAAAAAGATAATAAATTGAGGATTCAATTTCTCACTTTGTGATGTTTTCTTCAACGTTACAGTCTCTGTCTACTGTCACTACTTTAATAACTTGGAGTGGCCCCCATTTTCTTTTGTGTGTGTGGCACTTTCTCTGTTTGACCCATGCTTTGCTTTAGCTCATTCTGTAACCCTGATTGTCCTTGTATTTACAATACTCCTGCCTCAGTATCCCCAAACCCTGGGATTACAAGACTGTACTGCCAGGGCCAGCTAACATTTTTCCAAATAGAATTATATGTTGTTTTTTAAACTTAAGTATGGACTTCTCATTCACGGACAATTTTATTCCTGAAGGATCCCATGGTGATGGTTGATCCATTTCACTTTCCAGGTCTTCCCATGTGTGTTATAGTGAGTTTCCCATGTGAGACTACCATGATTGAACTACCTGCCATTCATGCTATTTTCTTCATTGTTCTCAATTGACACAGCTATGGTTTCTTTCTAGAAACCCATAGTATGGCTATATTTATCTTCTGTGACCTTTTTTTTTAGTGTCAAATGAAAATAATGACTAAGAAGTATGAGACAGATGTTCCTTTAAGATTCCTTATGTAAACTTTCAGAATTCTCTGTATGGAACGTTACAATGTAGCAGAAAGGTTATACTTGGATTCCTTTCTCAAA
Organism: Peromyscus nudipes; assembly: GCA_902168325.1. Classification (NCBI taxonomy): domain Eukaryota; kingdom Metazoa; phylum Chordata; class Mammalia; order Rodentia; family Cricetidae; genus Peromyscus; species Peromyscus nudipes. The sequence continues at coordinate 24,301 of CABHPH010137025.1, forward strand.
CATTCCCATGTTTCAGTGCTTCTTCAATGACCATTCACCTGCCCCCTACACTCTTCTCAGTGATTTGTTTACATTTGTAGCAGAATTGATAAGTATTCCGCAATTGTGAACTGTGGTATAAGCATTTATATTTTTTTGAAATTGACTTAACTAAAATATTTTCACTCTACAAGACTGATTTCCGAGGCTAACAGTGGTCCTTGCTTCCTTGAGTGAAAATACAAAACTTCAGTGTGTGCGTGCGTGCATGCGTGTGGGCGGGCATGTGCGTACACGGGCTTGTGTGGGTGACATGGCCTGTGTGGGTGACATGGCCTGTGTGGGAGCCAGATGTTGACAGTAGGATGGCTTTCCTCTATTGTGTCTCTACCTTATTTCTTTGACCTGTGTCTCTTTCTCAGCTTGAAGCTTGCTATTTCAGCCAGACTGACTGGCACATGAACCTTGGAATCTTCTTGTTTGACCCCCGCCCCACACACACTAAGAGTGCTGGTGCACACTGTCATGCCCAGCTTTTGTGTGAGTTCTGGGAAAATGAACTCATTTACTCATGCTTTACAGCAAGCACTCTCCCCATTGAGTCATCCACTGACCACATATCACATTTTTTTGTTATATCATTGCTTATGTATCTATGCCTTATCTCTCCTTTTCATACATTTCATTTATTTTTAAATGAATAGCACAGTGATGTATACTAAGAGACTGAAACACACTAAAGAATCAAAAGAACACATACACGATCAATATTGTTTGAAATACTTGTGAACACAGTATTGTTATATATAAAATATTTTTCCTGTTAGTTTGCAGCACAAGACCAAGAATGTAGGCCCCCAAAGCATCCAGACTGTGATATTGTTGAAGTCTGCAATGGGAGCTCAGGAGCTTGTCCACCTGATATAACTATACACAATGGGCACACTTGTAAAGAAGGTGGGTTTATCTGTTTTGATGGAGACTGTCCTGACCTGGATAAACGCTGTGAGACAATATATGGAGAAGGTAAATTTTTTGTTCCATCTAAATCCCCTGTCTGTCTGTCTGTCTGTCTGTCTGTCTGTCTGTCTATCTATCTATCTATCTATCTATCTATCTATCTATCTATCTATCT
>CABHPH010137025.1:25424-51936 GCA_902168325.1 Peromyscus nudipes
TCTATCTATCTATCTATCTATCTATCTATCTATCTATCTATCTATCTATCTATCTATATCTACCTACCTACCTATCTATCCATCTATCTGTCCATCCATCCATATGTATCTATCTTTTACAAATTAGCCTTAACCTATTCATTATTCTTTAATTTGTTAATGAACCTTTAGGTTGTTTCAAAATCTTGACAGTTGTGAAGCATGTAATCACAAGCCTGGAAATGCATGTATCTCTTTGAGAAAATGCTTTTATTTTCCTTGAGTACACAGAGGTGGGATTCTGAATCTTGAGATAATTCTGTATTGAGTTCTTAAAGAAGCTCCATACTGTTTTCAATAGATTCTATTCCAGCTTATACTTCTGTCACCAATGGCCGAGTGCTCCTCTCCCTATCGCCAATGGCCGAGTGCTCCTCTCCCTATCACCAATGGCCGAGTGCTCCTATCCCTATCGCCAATGGCCGAGTGCTCCTATTCCCCGCCATGCTTACGAATGTTTGTTAATTTTTGTCTTTTTCGACACTCACTCCAACATTTGTGAGGCAATATTTCACTTTGATTATTCTTTCATATTTGCTTGATGATTAGTGATGTTGAACAATATTAAAAGTACTTATGACTTCCATTGGTTTGCTCTCTGGAAGCCAGCGGGACCTCTTGCCAGTTCAGCCACCAACAGCCATCTTTTCCAAATGGAAATGCAATAGTGCTTCTCTCCACATTGCCAAGAAGTAGCTCCTGTCACAAGGCTTCTAGAATGGAGGGGCAACCACTTTCAGATCCAACTGAACCCCTGGCCCTGAAACCATGTGTCCTCTCACAGATCCATACTACAGACCTCAGTTCTGTGACTTCTCCATCCTTGCTAGTGTTTTAGACCCCACATTGTATATCCCTCAAACTTGGCAAGTACTGTAGATAAAGACTAATGCTTCCTCGGGCCCTGCTTTAAGCTATGGATCCCAGCTCTGTAGCCATTGCACACATATCTACATCTTAGGCACTTGAAATACACTCCCAAAAAACCAGCCAACTCCCTGGCAACCGAAGTTGTAGCTTTTTGTGTTTGTCCTCCAGATCCTGAATAGGAGTTTGCTCTACACGAGAGACTTACTTCAGTTTTAAGGGTCTATCCATACGTTGATATGAAGAGATGGGAAAGACAGTTTTATTATGTAATGATAAAGAAGTCACCTTATCAAGAAGATAGAGTGTCAATTTATGTGCAGTTCGGGTCAGAACACCCAAACATTTAAGTAATCAAGCATGAAGGAGAAGACAGATTGCAATACAGCCAAGAGTAGGGGAAAGCAATCCATCACTTTGCACAAGATGATTGTTCTGACAGATGATCAGCTAGAAAACTATTGGTTACTTTTTGGATTACTATGAAGGGAAACCCCTATCTTTCCATGGAAATTTTCCCTTGGTTCCCTCTGCAAAGTCTTTGAATGCTGTTGGCTTAATAACCCCTCAGTTGGGCTAAAATGACTTTCCGTAGGATGAATCGGAAAAATTATTGGAAAGACCATGAAGAGTTTATTTCAAATATTATGCTTAAAAAATACATCTAGGGCTGGAGAGATGACTCAGCCATTAAAGGCTAGGCTTACAACCAAAAATAAAAAGGCCGCTATAGTTTTTAATAGAACAGATATGTTCATATTTGAAGTCCTGGTTTTGATTGCCAAATTCATATGAAAGAGAATGGACATGGTTGACAGTCCAACCAGTGTTTGGTGCCAGTTGATTATTTATTGTCCTTATTAATTATGTAAATATTTATTTAGCATCTTAATTGGGTGGAAGTAGACTTCTTTTGAGAATGTAGATAAAAATTGGGTGAGAACAACAATGTTGAGGTAAGGATTTCTATTCTTATGGAGCTTAAATTCCAATGTGGCAGGGCGTCAGACAAACAAAAAATTTATGGATAGACCAATAAAAAAATGAATCAAATAAAAAATGCATACTGACATGAGTTATGTTAACAAAAATATTTGAGTGATCAAATAGTGCAAAGCCACAAGCAGGGTGACAGGACTAAGTCCACCTGCCACAGGTGCAATGCCTAGGCATGCTTGTCTGAGGAAATGAAACTTCAGAAAAAAATGGGAACAGTGAGAAGGAGCCAGTCAAGACGTGGCTTGGAAAGAGTATTCCAGCGAGAGAAAACACAGCCAATGTTTTAGCGCTTCATGGAGTGTGGATGCTGATGCAGGTCATGACCATTGGAAAACACATATTTCTGACAACCTTGGGGAATCCCAGCTATACATTTATTTTTGTTGCTGCTTCATAACTGTAATTTTGCTACATTGTGGTGTCTCTGTTCCCAAGACTGTCAGAAATAGTGTTTTCCCATGGTTGTGACACACAGGTTGAGAACTGTTGACGTAAGTCCTGGTGGGGAGTATGACTGAAATGTAGTGTATTGGGATCAGATTTTTTTTTTTTTTTAGTGTAATGATAAACCAGTTGAGATATTTAAGTAAGAGACCAAAACTATGGTTTTGGTTGAAAAAAAGATCATTGTAGTTGTATTTTGTAGGTCATTGAAGATAGCATGGTGGGAACCACTGGAAACTAATACAGTAGAAAAGATGAGATGTGACCACACTTAGGCTGTACTTATGAGGCATTGTCAACAAGACTCCAATTAGGAGATGGAGGTAGCTGGTGAGGGGGAAATGGACTCAAGGACCATTTCTAAGTTTGGCCTCATCATCTGACTAGCTAATGGTATGAAGTAAAGAGTGTAGGGATAAAACAGTTTGGTTTGCGATATTAAGCTGAAATTCCTATTAGTCAAAGACAAGATCAGTTCTATGTCAGGTAAGAAAGCTATCATTTCTTTGGGCTCTTTATCTCAGCTGAAGTGGGATGAATGGCCTACTGTGTTTAATTATCTCTGATAGTTGTCAGGGAAGGCAATGTCAAGCCCTTTGCAGCTCCATGGTATATTTGAAGCATTACCTCATGGTTGACCATAATAACCCAATATTTTATTTTATTTATTTGTAAATAAAATGTTTATGCAATATTTTATTACCCTGGTATCCTCTATGAGTAGCAATCTATTAAAATGCATCCATTATTTGATTACATTTCATAGGACTTGATAATATAGTACAGGGACTAGAAATACAGTATCTCCTTCCTGAATAGGCAATTTCTATTACTTAGGAGGCTTGTTAAACACCCCAGATTTTTAAGGCAACATTTGTCAGATGACTTCACATTTGCAAAATGCTTTCCTTTTAATGACTCAGTCTCACTCTGGGAAACTAAGTTGGATTAAAAATGAGTCTCTAATACTAATGGGAAAGGGTGTATAAAACACCCTCTCTCTACAAGTTTCATTTCCGGTTGCTAAGATGAAATACCCTGACTAAAGCTACTTGGGGGAGAAAGGGTTTATGAGAGTTTCTGATTCCAGGTCACACTCTGTCATTTCAGAAAAACGTGAGTCGATTGAGACAGCTGGCTGCTCACGTCACATCTCCTGTCAAGGGCAGAGAAAATGAACGATGGCTGCTTCCTCTGCTTAGTCCTGTTTCTGTACTTAGACAGTTCGGGACTTAAGCTTAGGGACTAATGCCACCCATGGTGGGCTGGGTCTTCCCACGTCAAATCTCACACAGACATGCCCACAGGCCAACCTGATCTAGACAATCCTTCACTGAGACACTGTTCCCATACTATTCTATATTGTCATATTGACATTAAAACTAAGCAACTTACCTCCTATGTTTTGGAACCTAACCCATCTCCTATTTTCTGGCACCTCCTGTTAATGCCTCCTAGGTTACCAATCTATCAGTGGATTAGTCCCCTGATTAAGGATACTCATGATGCAGTTACTCTTCCATGATTTCATACAATACCCAGGGCAACACCTTCAGCAATGAGTCATTTGGGAAGACTTGCCTCCCATTAAGTAATGGTGCCTTTTGTTGCTTTCTTTGACAAAGCCCTCTCCTCTGTACACACATCTACAACTCTTCCTTCTCTTGTAGTTTGTATTATAGAAATGAATACAGGGTAGCAAAGCAGCATCAAGTTATAGTCATGAATACCACCTTTCTCTGTCCTTACAGCTTACTAGGAAACCTTTTGAGTTGGGTAATAATGGCTACAGAGGTAAAGGAAATATGAGGACATGGAGGAACATAAATATATATTCTGATCTAAATATATTTCTAATTTTGACAGGTTCACGGAATGCTCCATTTTCTTGCTATGAAGAAATCCAGGGTCAAACTGATCGGTTTGGCAACTGTGGTAAAGATCGGCAAAACAGATACGTATTCTGTGGATGGAGGTGGGCTACATCAAGCAACGATACTTTCTATGCTATATTCTTTTTTTATTCAGCTTTTCTCTTTAGTATATACCATGAATTACAGTTGCTCCAAGTACCCCATTTGCATGGCAGTGAGTCTGAAGCCTGAATGAAGGCCCAGGCCTGGACATGGTTCTGCTACAAGATAGCATACAAAGCTTTTATTCTGTGGGTGATCATTCAGCCCCCAAATCTAATCTAAAGCATACTCACAGTGCCCACAGAGCCTTTCCCTCCAAAGCTACTGTTTTTTTTCTTATAAAAATTATCCCCCTGATGCTTTACTACTCCATGTGTATTATAAAACCAAGCTCAATTTCTTGTGCGTCCTCAGAGAGAGCCTTTTCATATTTTGTTCATGAGTTTAGTAAAAATATTTATTAAGATCCTGCTATGTACTAGACCCTGGGTTAAATAATAGTTGGCAGCACACACACATACACACAGACACACAGACACACACCCCTATGCATACCTATACACATACAGACATACATATGCTCACACACAGATGCATACACACACACACACACACACACACACACACACACACACACACCCCTGCATGCTCTTGCCATTTGTAGGTTCTTAAACACACCATGGCCTTTGAGGTTTCCTTGGCTTGTTTATGCTTCCTGATTAAAACTAACTTGTAAGCTTTGGCTCTGTAATGTCTACAGAGCTTTCTGGAACTGGTAAACTAGAAAACCACCCTAAATATCTATAGGGACTTATTTTATTTATGGCATTATGGTCAGATTTTTTAAATTATGTTTCATATCAGTTAATAAGGTCCTTGAGGGTACATCTAACAAATTTATTCATTATCCTCTGTCTCTAATTGATTATTTGACAGTAAATATATAATCCACAGAATAAACAAAAGACTGTGAGTAATAATGAATACTTTATATCTATAGCTGAAGTTTTTCTGGTCCTGCCTGGCTCCCATGGCCCCGCAGTCCTAAGTAAACACACAGAAGCTTATATTAATTAAAACTGTTTGGCCATTAGCTCAGGCCTACCACTGACTAGCCCTTACATTTAAACTAACCCATAATTGTTATTTATGTTTAGCCACGTGGCTTGGTACCTTTTCTCAGTTCTGCCTTCACATCTTGCTTCTCATGGTGACTGTGGCTGGCAGTGTCTCCTTGTCTGCTTGTCCCGCCTATACTATACTTCCTGCCTGGCTACTGGCCAATCAGCACTTTATTTATCAATCAATCAGAGCATCACATTCACAGCATACAGAAAGACATATCCAGGACTTTCCCTTTTCTTTTTTTTTTTGTCTACAGAGCTTTCTGGAACTGGTAAGCTAGAAAACCACCCTAATTTCTATAGGGACTTATTTTATTTATGGTCAGATTTTTAAAATCATGTTTCAAATCAGTTAGTAAGGTCCTTGAGGGTACATCTAACAAATTTATTCATTATTCTCTGTCTCTAATTGGTTACCTGACAGTAAATATATAATCCACAGAATAAACAAAAGACTGTCAGTAATAATGAATACTTTATATCAGTGGGTTTAAACTTTCTCCCTTAAATATACAAACACATTATATTCTCTATGTTGGCATAATCATGATTTTTAATCAAAGCAATTACAAAGCATTTCTAATAACCACCTAATACGTACTAATCATTTTTATATTTTCAGAAATCTCATATGTGGGAGATTAATTTGTACTTACCCCAAACAAACTCCATATAACCCACCTGATAGCAGCACCGCTTCTGTGATTTATGCTTTTGTACGGGACCAAGTATGTATCTCTGTGGACTTTGGATCGAGTGTCAAAGAAGATCCACTCAAGGTCATTAGTGGCTCTGTATGTGACCTTGACCGAGTAAGTCACTTACAACCAGTTTCTTAAAAATCTAGGTTCATTTATTATTTTGGTTAGCATTTTCATATTAAAGTATTCAATTTTGATTTGCTCTGTGTAACCCTAAATGTTTGGAGGGAGAAATGAATGCATTTTAACTCACGTTTAGCTCGTAATAGAGAAATATAAATGTTTCATTCTTCTAGAACTTCAGCATAATGAGCGATGGCTAGAGTAGAGACAAAAGAACCTTTAGGAATAGATTGTGCCTAAGTACTTTATAGCATGGACAATCACTGAGAAGGAATTAATTTAGTCTTTGTGGCTCAGTGAATTAGGCTACCCTTGAAGTCAGGATGCTTAGAATTATTATGGGACATTTTACCAGTTACCTGAACAACATGAGATGTTTCTAGAATAAGTAATTTTGGGGATAATAACAGCATTTACTCTATAGGGCTATAGGTGGAGACTAAAGGAGATTGCATAAAATGGATAGAACAATGCCTAGCACATAGTTTGAGCTAAGTGTAATTTGGCTAATTATATATATACTTTTTTTTGGTTTTTCGAGGCAGAGTTTCTCTGTGTAGCTTTGAACCCTTTCCTGGAACTCACTCTGTAGCCCAGGCTGGCCGTGAACTCACAGAGATCCGCCTGCCTTTGCCTCCCAAGTGCTGGGATTAAAGGTGTACACCACCGCTGCCCAGAATTGATTATTATATTTTTAATTTGCATCCATGACCCCAACTCAAACCTGTAGAAAATACAAAGGGAATGAATTTACCTCAAAATCTCATTTAATTTCTGACCACATCTTTGTTTGTGTAGAAACATGTCATTTTATTAAAGCTACCTACCTACTGGACTACATGAAAGTGATTTAAAATACCAGCCCTTATATTTTAGGTTTAGATTCTTAGCAACATTTAAGTGGAAGTGTGGTTTTTATGTTTCTTCCTGTATCTTAACTCTCTACCACTCACATCACAAAGGTGCTTTTGTTACAACTGATGAGCCTACAGTGACACACCATCATCACCCTAAGTCTTTAGACCACTTTGGATAATCTCCAAAGACTCAGTGATTAGCAAACATATTCCTAAATATCACACTGGTCAAAAATCAAATCTCAATAGAATTTAAAAAACATTTTACGGGTGGTGGTGGCACATGCCTTTTATCCCAGCACTCAGGAGGCAGAGACAGGCAGATCTCTGTGAGTTCTAGGACAGCCTAGTCTACAAAGTGAATTCCAGGACAGCCAGAGCTGTTACACAGAGAAACCTTGTCATGAAAAACCAATATATATATATATATATATATATATATATATATATATTACATATTATTTATTATTTTTTTAAACTAGCAAAAATTGACATCAACATTTGAGGAATGCTGTAAAATTACTAGACTCAAATTTGTAGCAGCAAATAGTTATGGTTTTGATATTAAATTTCTAATTACAGTGCTAAGATGGCTGGAGCCCTCTGAATTGGAACCTTCTTTCTATTTTCTTTAGATTTGTTTAAATAGTGTATGTGTAGAAACAAGATTTCTTAAGAATGAGTTGAAAACGTGTTCAAGCAAGTGCAATGGAAATGGAGTAAGTAGCCACATGTTTCTGGGTGGTTCTCAGCATCAGTAATGTATTGGTCTCATTTGATGTCCACAGTGTGCCAAGGCCTATTGACACCTGGGAGCTGAAATGAGCAGTCACACTCAACTTCTATAATTAGTGTTAGAAAACGTTTTTGGTTAAGTCCAATTGACGATGACTTTAAAAGATCCTGTTACAGTGGAGGCACTTTTCCAAGGGCATTAAGAATCTAAGTAGCCTGCCTGTTCACCACAAGGATTTAAGTCTCCTGTTTGCGAGTCTGTGGGTTCATAAGAATGTCGGTTTTGCCTCTCTCTTGAAAATTCATCTTCATATTTACAGGAAAACACATCTCTATGCTTACAGAAAAGCTGAGTGGCAAGGTCAACTCCCCTGTCCCCATGGTCAGCGTCACACAGCACAGTGTTGTATTCGTTATAACTGGTGATAGACTTCTACAGGTTATTGTCACCCAAAGTCTGGTGTTTAACATTAGCATCTTAGGAACACTCAGTGCCTTGCATCTGTGGGCTTTGATGAACATATGATGGCATTCATTATCACTGCACCATGCAGTGTTCACTCTTCCAAAACTCTGTGCTCGGCTTAGCTACCCTTCTTTTTCCTACCAGCAGCCCCAAAGCTTTTACTGACTTTACAATGTTTCTGAACATATACTTCTCCAAAGAAGCAATACGAATAGCCAGCAAATGTCTGAAAAAAAAAAATGCTCGCTGCCATTAGTTATCAAGGAAATGCAAAACTAAACAACAACATGAAATCTCACCCCAATAAGAATGGCTGTCCTCAGAAAGGCCAAAAGTAACCAATGCTGTCACCAATGCCGAGAAAAGGGAACTTGTGATGGTTAATCTTCACTGTCTGCCGGATGAGAGCTGGAATCACCTGGAGATACACCATGGTTTATCTGTGAAGGTGTTTGAAGAAAGTTTTAACTGAGGCAGGAATATTCCCCCCCTCCCCCCAGTGTGGGTGGCTCCATGCCACAGGTTGGGGTCTGCAACTGATGACAAGGGAAAAAATTGAATGTCATCATTGATCTCCTGCTGCAGTGGGTACATCTTCTGAGCCTGGCTAGTTTCATAGAGCATGATAACCCACAGTTAGATCCATTTTGTACAAGCGATATAGTTTCATTCTTCTTTGTGACTGAGATTCCACATAGATGTAATTCTCTATTTGTTCATCCACTGGTACTCATGGAGGCTAATTTCATAATTTGGTTGTTGTGACTATACTACAGTTAGTATAAGCATGCAGTTATCTCTATAGGAAGCTGTCTTTGATTCTTTGAGGCCGTGCATCCAGAGGTGATGCAGCTGGATAATATGAAAGTTGCTTAGCAATCGTGTAGAAGGGCTCATGTTCTACTCTTGCCAGTGTTTCCTGCTGCCAGTTTTCTTGGATAGATGGACAACGTTTTCCCAAGAGGCCAGAAGTTATTAAATGAAAATCCTAGTACTAGGTATGGGATACCTCCCTGTGAGCTGTTTCTCAGGGAGTTTCCAGAGCACCCCCAAAACCTTGCAGGCTATGGTCGGTATCCCTGGTTGCCCACCAGCACCAGAACATAGGACACTATTGTTGCAGGTTACCACACACTTGGCTTGCAAGGCCTTGAGGAATCAAAATGAATAGAAGCTGACGTTTTCTCCATGTTGTCTAGCTTTCATAGTGCTGGGAAGTGCTGGCAAGCTGCTGAGGGAGAAAATTCAGCAATGGTCCCACCCACGTGTGTACCCCATGGGCTATAAAAAATGACCTGCTTGTCAAGATATGCCTATTAGAGCAATAGTTGCTTGAGTATTATGGGGTAACTACTGCTTTCTGACTGGACTTGAGGCCTGCTCCATGGGACGGAGCTCACACCTGGTACTGTCAACCTGGCCAAGAGCCCGTGCCTGGAGAGTTTATAGGTCTCCAAGGTGAAGTTGCTATGGTCACTTTACCAAATGGACACAACATTCCTCTACACATTTGCACCCAGAGATCAACGCTCCTGTCAGCTTCAGTATGAGAAGATTCTTTTTTTATTTTTGCAGCAATTATGACAGAGATTCATAATTGGTCAGAGTGCAGGGAATAAGAGACTGTAGGATGCTTGGCCCTGAAGAAGGCATCTGTGTCCCGCGCCCCCCCCCACTCTGTCTCCCCACAGGCTCAGATAACATTGAGGAGGAGGGGTAGGAAGAACATCAGAGATTGGGGAGAAGACTGAAATAGTTCTCTGGACACCACACAGCCATTGCTCTTACCACAGCTGCGGTTGGCTGCTCAAAACTGGATTTCGTTACCATTTCATCGTGCGCTGGGGAGGGCTTCGTGAGACCCCTCTTCTCACTGAGGGGTTACAGGCAGTTAGTTGGAGGGTAGAGGAGGACAGATTAGTTTCTTCAGTGGTGTGGCCACTGATGCATTGCCCACGCTCCAGGAAATAACCCCAAACTCATGCTCACTCAGGCAACCACAAGGAAACTCAGTGGGTCAAAGAAAACATTAAAAGAGGAAGGAGGGGCCTTGCAGGAGGAAAGTGTTTCAGCAGAAGAGGGGTAGGTTATGGGAAAAGAGAGGTAATAGGGGGTGAAAATGCCCCAAGCTCATTATATACATGTATGAAGTTGTCAAAGAATTAGAAAAATGGGACCGAGTTTCTTCTGTGTAGCTTTGGAGTCTGTCCTGGAGCTCACTTGGTAGACCAGGCTGGCCTCGGACTCACAGAGATCCGCCTGCCTCTGCCTCCCAAGTGCTGGGATTAAAGGCGTGCGCCACCACTGCCACGGCATGTTATAGTTTCTTGATCCAAGTATGTCTCCTTTTGTAGCTTTTTAATATCTCTTCCTTTGATGTGTGAGTTTTAGTCTAAGGAACCAAATATTCGCTTTGTGGGATTCCATCTTGAAATCACATCAATATAACCATACTTAGCTAAGATAAAAAAGTAAACATTATGGCCTAGCACACAATTTCATAATCTTAAATATCTCAAAATGATCCTAGGTATGCAATTCACTTGGTGAATGTCACTGTAACGAAGGCTTCGGCCCTCCAGACTGTAGCACGAGTACCAGATCTTCATGGTGGTTTAACAAGAATGGTAAGTATTTGTATGTGGTGGTGTTGTGTTCCCCAAAATATTGTGCACCCTAATAAACTTATCTGGGGTCAGAGAACAGACAGCTGCTAGATACAGAGGCTAGAAAATGGTGGCACTCACACCTTTAATCCTAGCATTCCAGAGATAGAAATCTCTCTGGATCTCTGTGAGTTCAAGGCCACATTGGAAACAGCCAAGCATGGTGACACACGCCTTTAATCCCAGAAAGCCAGCCTTTAATCCCAGGGAGCGGTGGTAGAAAACAGAAAGATATATAAGGCGTGAGGGCCAGAGACTAGAAGCATTTGGCCTGGCTAAGGTTTTGGCTGGTTAAGCTTTCAGGCTTCTAGCAGCAGTTCAGCTGAGAGCCATTGGGATGAGGACACAGAAGCTTCCAGTCTGAGGAAACAAGATCAGCTGAGAAGTTGGCCAGGTGAGGTTAGCTGTGGCTTGTTCTGGTTCTCTGATCATCCAGTGTTCACCCCAATACCTGGCTCAGGTTTGATTTTATTAATAAGAAACTTTTTAAGATTCACGCTACATTTATATCTTTTAAACAGCTATCGAGGAAACGTTATAAAATCACCTAGTTCCATTCACACGAAGCCACATTTTGCCACCCAAAAAGAGACTAATAGAATTTGGAAACAAAAGGCAATTAGACGTTTCTCAAATAAATGAGACCAGGTGTCCTGGGCTGTCTGTTTCTCTATGCTGCTGTGTCTGTCATTTGGGGGTGTTTCCCATCTGCTTTCCTACCTTTACAATGTGTGTGGGAATCTCAGCTCTAGGCAATGTTTACTGCATCTGATACAGCCACCATGTTTCTGTTAAGGAGAAACAACATGGAGGATAAGGTTTGATGCAGTCTGTAGACTTCACGAAACAAATGGTAAATTTCACCTGAAGAGGTAATAGAGGAGCCACTACCATGACAGCCTCTGGTGCCTGTCCTTGATGCACCTATTAGATCTGGAAGTAGTTTTGGAACTCTTCCTTTCTCTCTTGTTTTTTTCCCAGACAGGGTTTCTCCGTGTAGCCCTGGCTGTCCTGAAACTCACTCTGTAGTCCAGGCTGGCCTCAAACTCACAGAGATCCACCTGCCTTTGATTCCTGAGTGCTGGGATTAAAAATGTGCTCTAACACACCCGGCTGGGACTCTCTGTAATTAAAAATAGTTTTTATTTTCACACAGTGCATTCTGTTGGTTTCCCCTTCCCCAGCTCCTAGATCCCGCCCCCCCCCATTTCCCTACCCACCCAAAAGCCACATCCTTTCTTCTCAGGGTCTGACAGGCTCAGGTAGGCACCGTCAACAAGTGATGGACTTAAGATCGGAGCCAAGCTTCTCAGTTTCCCTCGGGCGCCCCTTCAGGTAGCGCCACAATCTTGTATAGATAAATACAGCCCAAAGGCGAGAAACCGGTCATCTCTTCCCTGCAAAGGGGGTGACAGACAAGCATGGTGAGATCTACGGAGAACCCCCTAACAAGTCCGAGTTTGGTGGTTTCATTGAACTCAACCTGCACTTCAGATTACTGGATTTCAGGCACTCACAGGGTTACAATGGGGCTTTACTGTAATTGCCAGAGCGTGTAGAATACTCTAGAAGCCTCTGAAACTTTGTTTCTACGTTTTAACGAGGATTTTAGATACAGTTTCAAACATCGTGGTACTAGAGTTAGTTTTCCATGCTCCTTGATTGAAAAGAAAAAAGAAAATTATTTTAATGACTTTGTTACCATTGTAAAGTAAATCGCACCAGTTAATGTTGAACGTACCTTTTATTTTTAGGTCTGACCATGGAAGGCTCTTCTAAGAACTCAGAGAAGAAGTGGCTTCTAAGTTTGTACATTGTTTTAATTATTTTCACCTCGGCGGTCCTAGTACTCACAGTATGGAGAGGCTTGAAACCGTGGCTTTTCAAGGAAGAGGAATCCCTGAGTAGCGAGTAAATTAAATTTATGTTCCGAAGCTAAGTTTTAGTAACATCAGGACCTTGCTACATCAGATGTCAGGAGAAGAAATGCCGCTTTGTGTTTCCCTAGGACTTTGGGCACTATATCAACATTTCCTCGAATTGTGGGAGGTTTTCTAGTCAGTGAGCACTTTCTCGAAGATGATGGGTTTGGGAGTGTGGGTAATGCAACACAGTCACCATTGTGTTAACCAAGCCATCCTCCAGTGTCTGCCCCAGACAGCAGCAAGGTCACAGGTGTGCTTGGCTTTCCACGTGGCTGTTGAGGATCTGAGTTCAAGTCCTCATGTTTATTTGCGCAGCTGCCCACCTTCCCATGCTGCCCTGAAAACTGCTGACACTTCCTTGTTCGTATGTGCTATCCTCTGCACATCCAATAAGATCTTTATTCCAAATGTTGTAACCTGGTTTTGTTTATGGCGTGTTTTCCAAAGACTTTTAAGCAGGCCATGTTCTACATTTGAGCACTCAATGGTACCGTAAGTTCAAGTTTACTAAGCCCCTTTTTGTCTGTTCGCATAGTAGAGGGTGCCCCAAATTCGTTTGTCTCCGACTTGCCGCTTGTGTGTTATTCTGCCTGAGCTGGCGGAGTGCCTCCCATTGGCATTCCGCTCTTGTGAACAACACTTTAATAAACAAGGGAGGTAGGTGCCACTTTGAGATCTCAATCTCAATTCTTTTAGAATGCCTCAAAGTAGGATTTCTGGATGGGATGGTTAGTAGTTGTGCTTTTCATTTTCCAGAGCAGCCATTCTGTTACCTGCGAAAAGGTCATGAGACAGGACAAAATCCAGTCTCAGAGCTTTATTAGGAGGAAGTTGGGGGAGACAAAAGAACCAGGCTTGGGGAAGAAGTACGTGCAGAGAGAGGGGAGGAGAGAACAGAGTGGAGAGAGAGGAAGAGTCTGAGGAGGAGTCTGTGTCTGGCTTTTTTAAAGATTCCCATGCACATGCGCAGGTAGGCTTATGGAGCCATGCCACACATGCGCAGATTGTGTGACCACGCTGCGCCCAACGTGCGATCACACAGCACACTGATGACACAAGACACAAGATCCCTTGCTTAGCGGTTGAACTGAGCATGTGCGGTCATGCAGCTGGTGTGGCAGCAGAATCCTAACAGCTGTACCATGTGCTGATTTACATCCTCACAAGCACTCCGTTTTCTCCCTCTACGGTTCCCACTCTGAACTTCTCACCTTTTTTCTAGCCATCCTAACAGAAGTGGCCTTCTGTTACTGAAAATGTGTGCATCTTCTTTAGAAAAACACTTGTTCAAGTCCTTTGGGCATATTTTATTTTATTTTGAGACAGGGTCTCACTATGTCACCCTGGCTGGCCCGGAACTCTTCATATAGATCAGGTCAGCCTCCGAAGTCACAGGGATCTGACTGCCTCTACCTCCTAACTTCTGGGATAGAGACTTCAGTCAGATTTTAACTGGGTGGTTTTTTTTTTTTTCTTCTCTCTTAAATAGCATGGATTCCTTGCATACTTTGGATCTGTGTTTGGATACTGATTCCTTATCACATGAGTGCTTTCCCAGTATTTGGAGTGCTCGTGTGGCTTTTTGTTTGTGGACTGTGCTCCTTCTGTGTGGATGATTGCCACGTCTAAGGTGAAATGGAGGCCCTCTCAGGCTTTCTTTGGGGGAGTTTTAGCTTTCTGGTCTTTGTGAAGTTTTTTTCTTTTTAATCAATTTTGAGTTAATTTTGTGTGGTATAAGAGGGGTGTCCAATTTCATTGTTAAGTGCTTCGTTATTCTGTTTTCCAGCACTGCTTATGGAAGGACACTGTCACTCACCCTACTGTGTGCTTGGCATCTTTGCTTAAGCCAGCTGACTGCGTGGGGGTCTCTTTCTGTACTCTACACCGTTCCATTGATCTGTGCACCAGTTTTTACAACTCAACATCAGGAAATACAATGAATGCTTCTAGCCTCGTGCATTTGAACTGGGATTGCATTGTTGATTTGGAGTCTGTTGTGGTTCCCTCTGAACATTAGGGTTGTCGTTTTTGATTCTGTGAAAAATTGGAGAATTTTTATTTTTTTTGACTGTGTTACAGACAGTTGTGAGGTGCCATGTGGGTGCCGGGAACCAAACTTGAGTCTTCTGAAGAGCAACCGCTGCTCTTCAATGTTGAGCCACCTGTCCTGACCCTAGTGTGGACATTTTAACAGTATTGGTTCTTCTAATCCACACATTGGCATAGATTCCTTCTTATTCTTACCTTTAACTCTTCCTATCATTGTTCTATTATTTTCAGTGGTGTGTAGACTCCTAGCTAAGTTTATTACTAGATATTTTATTTTTATTGAGGCTGTATAGATGAGATTGTTTTCATAAGTTTCTTTTTTTTTTAGACAGTTAAGTAGAGAATTATAACTGATTTTTGTGTTCTTCAAATTTACTGAGTTTGTTCTTCAGAGTTTTTTCTCTCTCTCTCTCTCTCTCTCTTTTTTTTTTTTTTTTTGGTTTCTCGAGACAGGGTTTCTCCGTGTAGCTTTGTGCCTTTCCTGGAACTCACTTGGTAGCCCAGGCTGGCCTCGAACTCACAGAGATCCGCCTGGCTCTGCCTCCCGAGTGCTGGGATTAAAGGCGTGTGCCACCACCGCCCGGCCGAATTTTTTCTCTTAAAGACAAGGTTTTGCCATATAGCTCTGGGTGGCTTCATATTCATGACCTTCCTGCTTCAATCTCCTAAGGGCTAGAGTTATAGGTATGGCCCACTCTACCTTGCCGAGCTTCGTTAATGCAAGCCATTTTAAATAAACAGTAACAGGTCACTTCCTTCTTCATCTGGAACGTGGGTGCCATGTGTTTGCTCTTCCTCAAGTGACTCCCTGGGCTATATTATCTTGGAGCGTGATACTGTTGTTTTCTTCCTGGTCTTATAAAAAAACATGAGAACTTTGCACCAAGTATAATAATGTAGCCGTGGGCTTATAATGTATGGCTTCTGTTATGTTGAGAAGCATCCCTTGTATATTTAATCACTGAAATAGCTTTTTTTTTTTTAAAATCATAAACAGTTGTTGAATTTTGTGAAACACTTTTCTTGCACTTGCTGAACCACCCTTACCTCTCATGGTAGCATGTATGGTAGCCAGTGACTTTGGTCTGTAATTTTCTCTTCTTGTCATTTATTTGTCTAGGTTCGGTATCAGGATAATGTTGTTCTTGTAAAATGAATTGGGAAGTGTTCTTTAGTATTTTGGTAGAGTTTGAGAAGGACTTGTATTAGTCTTTTTTTTTCTGAGACAAGGTTTCTCTGTGTAACAGCCCTGGTTGTCCTGGGACTCGCTTTGTAGACCAGGCTGGCCTTGAACTCACAGAGATCTTCCTGCCTCTGCCTCCTGAGTGCTGGGATTAAAGGTGTGTGCCATCACACCTGTCTTGCCTTGTATTGGTCTTGTGAAAAGTTTGATAGAGGCAGGTGTTGTACAAATGTTTGAAGCTGGTTTCCTGAAGCCCTTCCATGGCTCTTTTCTCCAACAGTCTTAGAACTTAAGGTCTTACACACAGGTCTTTGATATGTTTTGAGTTGGTTTCTGTACCAGGTAAGAAGCAGGGATCTAAATGCAACCTTCTACAAGTATCAACCTGGTTTTCTCTAGTTTCACTTTGTAAAGAAGTTGTTTTTCATGTTCTAGACTTTTGTATAAGTGGAAACACCTAATATAATCTTTGTCTTTATGTGACTTATTTCACTCACCGCAATGATTTGGATACTCGTTATAATCTTGTATCTGTTGTTTGGTCTTTTCCTCATGGATTGATGGATAATCAGGTCACTTACAACTTTTTAGTAAAATGATGGTGGATTTTAGCTGGATGTTGAGGTGTGAATGTCTGTGCAAATATATACGTTGTCATTTGGGTTATTTCCAGGAGTAGGATGGCTGGGTAATATGGTAGCAAATGTTTAACTTCTAAAGAAAGAGTCAAACCCATTCCCTGAATCATCATCTTCCTCTTGCCTCACAGCCATCAGTGAGAACCGCTTCATCTGCACCTTTGCTAGGAGGTGGTGCCCTGCAGCATCCTAGTACACACTGTTGTCACATTATGGTTTCGTTTGCACATTTCTCGTAAGCAATGATGCTAACGGGTTGTTTCATTATTTATTATCTGTACGTATTGTTTGGAGAAATGGCTGTTTAGATTCTGCGCCCATCTCAGCTAGGATATCTGTCATTTTGTCATTCAATTACTTGTCCTTAGGCCAGTTGTGAAGTAGGTTGTCTTTGTCTGAGTGCTCTTTATATATTCCAGATGTAAGTCCTTCATCATGTATTTCATTTGTGAATGTGTTTCCCCATCCAAGGCTTGTCTTCTAACTCTCTTAGCAATCATTCAGAAAGTACGTTTTAAACTTGATGAAATTCAATGGGCCAATTTGCTCTTTTAGAGGCCATGATTTGGGTATTGTACATAGGAAACAAGAGCCCAACCTGAGTTCACAAAGATTTCTCCTGAGTGTTTCATAGCTTTAGATTTTACAGTTAGGTATGTGTGGAATTTGGGTTGAGTTTTCTATGGCTGCTTCTATGAGGCATCATTGTTCTCAGTCTTTGTTAAACAGTATGTGTGGAGTCACAGGCAAGGTGTGCTGGCCTTACACCATTCTGTCTACCTCAGTGCCCGAGAAGAATGTGACTGTCCTTCTGAGTTGTGAGATCATCACTTACTCAATGTCAGCCATGTCAGCAAAAGAATATTCTCATGTGTTTGTTCTGAGTGAATATGTTTACTCTGGCTAAGGAGCTGTCTCCACGTGTACGGAATTGTGTGTTCTGTGTTTAGAGTAGACAGCAAAAAGGGCTGGGGATCTGGACTGGTTTGACACTGGCCTCAGTAGCTCTCTTGGGCATCTCCTTTCTGTTCTGATTTCCTTGTCTGTGACCACTTGGTTCCCTGGACTCCTACACTTCCAGTTTGTTCTCTGTCTCTGTCTCTGTCTGTCTCTCTGTCTCTGTCTCTCTGTCTCTCTGTCTCTATCTCTGTCTCTCTCTGTGTCTCTGTCTCTGTCTCTCTCTCTGTCTCTCTCTCTCTGTCTCTCTCTCTCTCTCTCTCACACACACACACACACACACACACATTGCCAAAACTGTGGGGATAAGTAAAAAAGCAAACCTAGGAATTTTGTGTTCTCATTTTTTTCATGGCTTGAAATGTGTGTTTTTCTGTGGCTGAGGTATGTAAAGATTGACATGTCATTTGAGAGGTTGAGGATATAGCATGTTGTCTAAGCACTTGCCTACCTTACAAAAGGTTCTGTGCTCCATTTCACCTACCATTAAAAAAAAAACACTTATTCTTGTCTTTATTCAGATCCCATTGTGTATTATTTTATTTATTGGTAACTGGTCTTGTAAGAGAGATCCTGTTGCTTATATAATAGTCCAATTTTTTTATTCACAAAGTTAAGATTTTTATTTCTCTTACTACCAATTAACATGCTATTTTCTATTTCTAGAACCAAATCAGAAAGCAACACTCACACCTACACCAGCAGGTGAGTGCATTAAAAGGTGGCATAAAGAAAGATGTTGAAAATGAACAATAACTTAATTATAAATCTTAATGAAACTGTAGACATCCTAACTTCAGCTGGTGCGGTAGGGCTATGGAAAACCTGACTAAGAATATGTCATAGTTTGGCTTTTAATAAGTCCTTCATTCATTTACTAAATTATTGGAATTCTAATCCCTCCCCCAACCTCCTGCCTGCAAAAATCTAAGGAACACAATGCCAAGTCTAACAGAAGAGATGTGCAGTACATAAAGAAACATAATGGTATCTAGTACTTAGACGTTATCAACCCCGAGTTATTAGTATACTGCTTAGGTAAACAAACCTTTGCCTTTCTCTCTGTCATTCTACGTTCTCTCCACCTACTCTTCTAAGATGATCCCCAAGCTCCAGAAGGGTCGTGCCCATGCCTTGTTTAGGGCTGCACACTCCGTTGTCACTTTCTCAGCAGCTTGAGCAGCCATGCGTTTCTGCATTTTCCGTTGTTCATTACAAAGAGGGGCTTCTCTGATCGAAGCCAGGTATAACATGTATCTATGGGTAGAATAAAAAACAAAATACTGAGACGGTAGCTCGGAACCATGACAATTTAGCTAAACAACAGTACGTTTGAGCCCAGCGGCCTAAGATCTCCTCACATGAATTTTCTTTTGACTGGCTTTGTTGGACCGGGCATTACTTGACGTTTGTGGAACAGGTCACAAATCCAAGCAAGCAGTGAGCAGTTGGTTACTGTTCTGACAGTCTCGCCACTATTACACCAGTAGGTGCGTTTTGTCGGGAACTTTGACCCTGTAATTGGTAGGGTTCACAGTAGCCTGTAAAGCTCCTTCTGGCACAAACAAAAGCTTCCAGCTCAGTCACATTTTAATTTCTTTATACCTTGCAACTGAGGCGTGTGGTGTCTTTAGCAATATGGTCTTATGACTTAGTTCTGGTGGGCAACCTAGTGGAATGATAATATCCTGCAACCTTTCGGAAGCCTCTTGGGTATCTCTGTCCAGCAATGCAGAAGGAAGTATATCTCGCACCTGGTACTGAGGTTTTTGTTTAATAACCCAAGGCTTTCAGGAGTAGTAGTATCTAACATGTGGGGTACCCGCTTCTCTCCTTCTTAATTTATGTATTTTAATTGTATGGTTTTTCACACACTTGATTTTGGTTAACCTTCTTTCTCGTCCCCACCTCATCTTCCAATCCCCATCCAGCTTAAACTTAAGTCCCAGGTCTATGTTTTGATAATCATTCATGTTCTGTCCATCCCCTCTCCCTAAGAGACCCTCCACACAAGTAGGCCTTTTCCAGGTGCCTGGTTTTTACTGGTCATAAAAGTTAAACACAAATTACAGATATTTGAAGCTAGAATCAATGGATGACAGAGAGAGCATTCAGTAGTTATCTTTGTGGGGGAAGGTCTGGGTTACTTCACTCAATATATATATTTTAGTTCCATCCGTTTACCTGAAAATTCATAAATTTATTTTCTTACAGAATGTGGTGGTTTGAGTGAGAATGGCCCGCATAGGCTCGTATATTTGAATGCTGAGTCATCAGGGAGTGGCACTACTTGAGAAGGATTAAGAGGTGTGGCCTTGTTGGCCAAAGTGTGTCACTAGGGGTGGGACTTCAGCTTTCAAAAGTTCATGACAGACCCAGTCTCTCCCTCCCTCTCCCTCTCCCTCCTCTCCCTCTCCCTCTCCCTCCTCTCCCTCTCCCTCTCCCTCTCTCTCTCTCTCTGCCTATGGATCAGGATGTAGCTCTTAGTTACTTCACCAGCACTAGACCTGCCTGCTTCCTGCCACCATACTTCCTGCCATGATGATAATGCACTAAGTCCCTGAAACTGTAAGCCCCCAATTAAATGCTTCCCTTTATAAGAGTTGCCATGGTCATGGCATCCCTTCACAGCAAACGTACATTGACTAAGACACAGATGAATATAAATCCATTTTGTACATGGGTCATATTTTCAGTATCCGTTCATCTGTGGATGAAAATCTAGGCTGATTCCATTTTCTGGGTGTTGTGTATAGAACAGCAGTGAACATAGATGGGCAAGTATTGCTGTACGCCCAAGAATAGTCCAGTTGGGTCAAATGGTAGTTCTATTTCTATATGTTTTAGAACCTCCACATTGATTTCCACGGTGGCTGCTTCAGATTATTCTCCTGCTGTGGTATAAGTGTTCCCCTTCACCCAATTCTTCATCAGCTTTTGTTATTTGTTTTCTTGATGATGGACATTCTGACTGGGGTCAGGTGGTATCTCAACATTGTTTTAATTTGCATTTTAATGATGTTGAACAGTTATAAAATGTTTATTAGCAATTTGTACTTTTTTCTTTTCAGAATTCTCTGTTCAGTCCATGCCCACTTTTTGATTGGCTGGCTGATTTTCTTGATGTTTAGCTTCTAGAGTTCTTTGTGTGTTTTGTATTTGAATTCTCTGTGAGATACATAGCTGGCAAAGATTTTCTCCTATTCGGTGGTTCCTCACCTGGTTAGCAGTTTCCTGTGCTGGACAGAAGCTTTTCAGTTTCATGAGACCTCTCTTGTCAAAGGCTGGTCTTAATTCCTATATAATTGGAATCTTATTCAGAAAGTCCTTGCCTGTACCTCTGTCTTCGACTGTACTCCCTACTTTTTCATTCAACAGTTTCAGACTCTCTGGTAGTATGTTGAAGTCCTTGACCTATTTGCGGTTTTGTGCAGGGTAGAAGATAAATGTTTATTTCCATTCACATGTTGATGTCCTATTTTCTCAGTACCATTTGTAGATATTTTCTTTATTTATAGATATTTTCTTCAGTGTATGTTTTTGGCATTTTTGTCGAAAAGTAGACTTGTATCTGGATTTCCATTCTAGTCCACTGATCTATGTGTCTATTTTGGTGACAGTATTGTGCTATGAATAGCTTGAAATCAGGTCTGATGTTACTTCCCATAGTATTCTTTATAGTCAGGATTGCTTCGTTTATCTTTGGTCTATTGTTCTTCCATGCAAAGTGCTAGATTATTTATTATATGTCTGTGAACAGTGGCCCTGGGATTTTGATTGGGATTGCATTGAGTCTGTGGATGGCTTCTGGTAGGATGACCATTTTCATAGTTATTTGGATCTGTCTTAGTTAGGGTTTCTATTCCTGTCATGAAACACCAGGACCAAAGCAACTGGAGGAGGAAAGGGTTTATTTGGCTTACACTTCCTCATTGATGTTCATCACTGAAGGAAGTCAAGACAGGAACTCAAGCAGACTAGGAACCTGGAGGCAGGAGCTGATACAGAGGCCACGGAGGAGTGCAGTTTACTGGCTTTCTCTCCATGGCTTGCTCAGTCTGATTTTTTTTTAGAACCCAGGACCACAGCCCAGGGATGGCACCACCCACAATGAGTTGAACCTTCCCTCATCAATCACTAATTAAGAAAATGTCCTACAGGCTTGCCTATGGCCCAATCTTTATGGAGGCATTTTCTTAATTGAGGTTCCCTCCTCTCAGATGACTAGCTTCTGTCAAGTTGGCATAAAACTATCCAACACAGGATCCATGAGTGTGGGAGGTCTTTCCGTCTCTTAATAGCTTCATTTTCTTTCTCTAGATCTCTTAAAGTTTTTACTTTAGAGGTCTTTCCCCCTTTGGTTAGATTTTTTTCCAAGATTTATTTTGTGGCTATTGTGAACAAAATCTCTGCATTTCTTTCTCAGTGTGCTTGTCACTGCTGCAGATGTGTGAATGTATGCTAACTTTATCCTGCCGTTTTGCTGTAAGTGTGTATCAGCTCTAAGAGCTTTTATGGTGGACTCTTCAGAGTCTCTTATGCATGAAATCATATTGTTTGTAAACAGGGTTATTTTTATTGTTCCCTGCCACATTGTATACCTTTTATGGTCTTATTTATCTAAGACTTTCCAAGCACTATACTGAATAGAGTTGAAGAGAATGGGCATCCTTGTCTTGTTCCTGATGTTAGTGGAAATGCTTTGATCTTTTTTCCATTCATCGTGATGTTGACTATGAGTTCTTCATATATAGACTCTATTATGTTTAGGTGTGCTTCTCCATCTCCAGCTTCTCTATGACTTTTACAATGAAGGGAGTTAGATTTTGTCAAAGTCCTTTTCTACCCCTATTGAATTAACCATGTGATTTCAGTATTTGAGTTCATTTATGTGATGAATTATATTTGTTGATTTATTTATGTTAACTATCTCTGTGTCTCTGAAAGAAAGCCAAATTGGTCATGATGAATGATGCTTTTCATGTGATCTTTAATATTTGGTTTACAAATATATTTTTGAGAAATTTTGCATCTATATTCATAAAGGCTATCAGACTTTTCTTTTTTATTGTTGTTGTGTCTTTTTCTTGGACTGATAAAAATGAACTTAAAAAATTCCTTCATTTTCTGTTTTATGTAATTTGAGTACTACTGTTGATAATTTTTTTTATTAAAGGTCTGATAGAAATCTACAGTGAATCCTTTGGGGTCTGGACTTTTTTTCCTTACACTGGAAGAGTTGTTATTATTGCTTTAGGCTCATTGCTGGTTATATATCTGCTTAAAGTATTTCTTCCATTTTGGTTTAATTTTGGTACATCACATAAGTCTAGAAAAATCATCCATTTACCTTTTAAATATGTTTTTAATTTAGAATTTTTTGTGTCCTTATGGGTTTCTGAATTGCACTGATGTCTATTATAATGGCTCACTTGTAACCTCTGATTTTACTAATTTGCTTCTTCTTTCTTTAGTTGGTTTGGTTAAGGCAGCAGTTCTCAACCTATGGGTCATGACCCCTTTGGTGTCACATAGAATATATCCTGGATATCAGATATTTACATTATGATTCATAATAGTAGCAAAATTACAGTTATAAAGTGGCAACAAAATGGTTTTATGGTTGGGGTCACCACAACAAGAGGAACTATGTTAAAGAGTCCCAGTCTTAGGAAGAACCATGAGTTAAAGGGTTGCCAATCTTGTTTATCTTTCAAAGAACCAACTTCTTGCTTCATTGTTGTTGTTTTTAAAATAACTCTTTCATTAATGCATGCTCTGGTCTTTATTATTTCTCCTTTCCTACATTTCGGGGTCTGGTTGGTTCTTGATTTTTTCTGAGGCCCTAAGGCACACCATTAAGTTATCTATTTGGGTTTTCAAGATGTTTTTGATCTAGGCTCTTAAAGCTGAAGACTCTCCTCTTAGGACTGCCTTCACTGTATAGAGTTGGGAATGTTGTGTTTTCACTTTCATTTCTAGGAATCCTTGCATTTTCTTTTATGACTTCTTCGGTGGTCCATTCATCATTTGGTTGTGTACTTTTCCGTCTCAACAACTGTGCACATTTTCTGTGGTATTAGTCATTCTTGAATCCCGTTTCATTTTTATTATTTTTTAAGAGAACTTCATATACGAGCACTACATCTACATCACTGCTGTCCCTTATTTCCCTCTCCAGCTCCTCCTTTGTCTCCTTCCCAGACTTCATGATTTGATTGTCAAGAATCTTTAATTGTCTAGTATGTATGTGTATATATGTACGTATGCATACATGGATATATAACCTACTGAGTCCATCCAGCTTTTTTGTATTCACACTTGTTCATGGCTGACCACCTTGGACTGGACAATGAGCGTGGGAGAGGAGCTTGTCCCTGGAGGAAAATGACTGTGCCTCTCTCAGCAGCCATTGACTACTTGTAGCTCTTCCTCATAGGGTGGGACCATGATCAACTGATGGCATTATGCCATGCTTTCTCAGACTACCGTATTGCTGAGATTTTATGGGTGCATTTTTTTTCCTCTGTCATGTCTATGGACACTAACAGGATTCCTGAGACTCCTTCTGCCCCTGTTGCAATTTTCCCTGAGTCTTCGATCTAGGGGTTGCATTGTAGGTGTATTGGTTGGATCTGGGCTCCCCACAGTCACTTGGGATATTTCTTGGTCAGAGTGGTAGGAAATGTGTACTAATGGAAGCAGAAGGTGGGACAGAACTGATAAGATCCCATGACTCTATTACAAGAGCCTCTGTCTTGTGTCTATATTGTGTTCTCTGGGACTCTCAGGTCATGTCCATTCTTTTCTCTTTCTCACTTTCATTTGGTTGATTAGAAATATAGAGTCTGTGGCTATAAAATGGAATAGCAGCTCAAGATTCTGACTTTTGTCATAATGATACAAAAAGACATTTGCCAGCAAGTTTTTTTATTTATTTATTTTATTTATTTATTTTTTTTACCTACAACTTTGAAGGGAAAGAGGAAGTGATTGCAATAAGAATAAACACAATACAATTTGCACAGATTGTATCCTGTGGACCTAAAGGGTGTTTTCTTATTTATTTAGAACAAAATCCCAGACAAGCAGTGGAACACCTACCAACAGGTGAGTGTGTTAGAAAATGCTTCTTAAAATGAGCACACGTCAAGTGACATCATTAATCCATGGTTGGTTAATTCCTAAGTATCAATTAGATGAATGACTAAAATACTAGACCAATAAATGAACTACTTATATTTCCTTACGTTGCTATTGCTAACGAATATGAAAATCTAAAGTAGCTGTTGCTAATGATATGTAAATAATTTAGTATGTTTCTATTCAGTTTAGAAATGTTCTAAGTGTTCTAGAACTTGCTCTTCCCATTAGAATGAAGTTGAGAAATTGCGCCTAAGAAGATCTAAGGATCCACAAATTGAGTTTATAAAACAAAAATTATTATAGACTCTTTTATCTATAAGGTTGGCCGCAGTATTTATGGTTTATGAGTTTTAAGGGTAAAAAAAATTCATTTAGGATACAGGTGTGATTGCATATGCCTGTAACCCCTGCATTTGGGATGAGGAGGTGGGAAGATCAGGGTTAGAGGTCAGCTTGGCCTAAATGACTAACTCTTTTTCTCTCTCTCTCTCAAAAAAAAAAAATTGGCTAAGTGGTCCCAACCTTTTCTTAAGAGTAAGGTTAAGCAACACCAAGTGGTCATCCCTCAAAGCACATGCCTGCAAGCAACCCCGAACAGATTTAGCAGGCTGTGTTTACATATTTATATGTATGTAATAACTAATCAAACTATTAATTTATTATTAATAATTAATAAATATTAATTAAATTATTAAATGCACTAATAATTAAAGAGGATGCCAGGGATTGAGAGCGAGCAAGGGGCTTGGCATGAGAGGAGAAAGGAAAGGAAATGTAGGGAAATTGTGTAATTATATTTTAATAATAAGAAAGAGTAGGACAGCTGTTCATTGTGCTGCACATCTGTAATGTCAACACTTGGGACATGGAAGCAGGGAAGAGCAGAGGCTCTGGGTCATCCTCAGTTACTTAACGAGTTCAAGTTCATCCTGTACTACCTGAGAACCTATTTTGACAGAACAAATAAATAAAAATTTAAAACGTGCTTTACCACACAACAAGCAAAAAGAGATGGAAAAAAATATAGGTATTTAAATTTAAAAAATAGATATATTAATGTACTATAACTATTTCATTATGTCTGAAAAATGTGAAATTTGTAAATGCTTTTCAGTTAAAGTATTTCTTATTCAAAAATGAAAAATCCTAAAAAATGATGAAAATCAGTTACTTGAGGCCAAGACAATGTAACGAACATACAGAATTGAAAGCATCCTTTGAGAAGCCCCTTGTGCGGGCACACAGGTTTGCTCTTGGCAGCCCCACCCCCTTTTTTTTTTACTTTGTGAAAAAGTGGCTATGCTTAGAGCCACTACCCTGAACTGTGTTTTGTTTTCTTCTGCAGTTATTAGCTATCCCTTCCAGGAGAGGCTAGCACCCAGGGTCTCACTGAGAAATGGAAGAGTCCGCGTTCTTCCCTTGGTCACAGCTGAAGGAGCTAATAAACGGAATGTGAACCAATTTGCAGGCTTGCTCGTCTGTTTGTGCCGTTTCCTCTGCCTTGGTATCCAGCCCACTTGTAGTTGGGTCACACTCGGTGCCCCCCCCCCCCCCGGGGGTGGGGGTGGGCATTCAGGGGTATCAACAGTGTGTCTTCTTCACTAACTCCCTGAGCTCTTCCTGTTAACCTTCAGCATCTCCCATGTCTGTAATGGGTGACCCTCATCCCCCCCCCCC
>CABHPH010137027.1:2348-28994 GCA_902168325.1 Peromyscus nudipes
AGAAGAAGAAGAAGAAGAAGAAGAAGAAGAAGAAGAAGAAGAAGAAGGACATGCAAACTATACCCTGTGTCCTCTGTGTCTTAGTGGAAGTTCAGTAGAGACTTTAGAAACCAAGAGATGGAAAGAAGAAGCTGACGTCAGCATCAGGCACAGGAGCAGCACACTCCATACAGCCTCTATTATCTCAGGGCACTTGTACTTCAAGCCACAATTCCCTCATTGGTAAAACTGAGACAAAATTAATTCAGCAGGCACTTACTAAGCATTTACTATATAGCACTAATGTAAACTATTTAACAGACTAAAATAAAACTGCAATTTTTAAGAAGACGAAAAATAACCCACCAGTTTCTTCAGTTCCCTGATGATGCCTTTAGACCAAAGCTGTCCCATTATTGGTCCATTAATTTGTTCCTTTACAGTGAAAAACAGTATCTTATTACTTGGAATTAGCTTGTAAATTTAATATGCAATGACATTCACTGCCCTGAAAAACCTCAGGACAGAAACATTGTAAAATGTGATTGAAGTGGTCTCCACCAATTCACTTAGTGGTCACTGGGGAGTAAAAAGTTCTACATAAAATCCTGTGCACAATGCACCTTGCATATACCAAAGAACTCATTTGAAATGATCATTTTTTCCCATTGCTAATGAGGCCTTGTAAGTTGAAATCTGAAAAAGGTAAAAACATAATGTAATAGGTGTTTCTTCGATATTAAGTCTATTTTATACTAAGAGATAATAAAATTCACTCAACTGAGTGCACACACACACACACACACACACACACACACACACACTCACACACCTAGACTAACACATACATCCCTCTCAAAACCTTAACACGTTTTCCTTGGGATTGAAAGGCAAGGATGATGAGAAACAAACTCCTTTTACAGTTATTCCACTTCTCCTAGGTCATGATTTTTCTAGTGATGCCTACTTATTTTGTTGTTCAAGCATAAAACTGAATCTTGGCTTACAAAATAGCATATAGAAGCCCCATGCTACAGACAGCAGAAGAATTTACCAAACACACACATTGCTAGAAAGAGAGAATTTATTGAAACATTCTAAAAACATTGTGGCAAGTTTCCATAAGTGGGGTCACACTGCTGAGGGGAGGTGAAAGTTACTTTATTAAGGGGGGAGTTACCTGAGGTTATCATTGTGGGACTGTATCTGAGATGGGCCTCTCCTTTTCTGAATGAGTAGTGAATCATACAGCATAAGCTGTCTCTCTTGAGGTGGGCATTTATGCAAGGTGACACCAATAACTAGTGGTTTGGCTCCATGTATTATCTGTGTGAAACACCATGGGCCAGACTCTGAATAGTCATAGCCTGATAGTTAGTGTGAGAATTTTGCTTTTATTTTTTTGGCCTTTTGTGTATACAAATCAGAAACTTTATACAGTGCTTTCTCTAAACATGTTCTCAGAAGGATCATTGATGTAGCTAATTTTCAGATTTTGAAAATTTGTGGTTTGGTGTCCAAATGGAAGACATGACCTGTCATAGTTGAGAGAGGCAGAACAGGGTTCTGTCCCTGCATCATAGCTACTCATTCTGTGTTTCTCTCCTGCATTCTTCAGGATTCAGGAAAATTATAATGAGCATTAAAAGAAAACTTATTTCAACTTCAAATATTTTCCTGGAGTAATTGAATCAGTAGGTTTGGGGCTTTGAGGGAATCATTATATTAGCCTTGAGATAGAAATAGCCTGTCCCTAGGTTGAAAAGTGTTACATTTAAATTGATACTGCTTTTCCCTAATGTGCAATTACCGGAGACAAAGACCTACTTTTGTAGATCGTGCAAGGCAAAAGGAAGCAGGTACTGCTGCCTTCCTCTCACTTCTCAGGGTCAGTCTATTCCTGAAATCTCTTTGTTGAAATTTCTATTGTTGTTCTTAATTGTTAGGACTGAATCTCCCGGTGGCAGCCCAGGACTGCTTTAAGTGAAAGAGCAAATTCACAGGACAAGAGCAGGGGAGAGCTGCCCTGTACCAGGTACTCTTCATGCTGTACCCTTTCCAGGCTTCCTAGTCACCCTGGAGACCATGCATGCCATTGGTTTGCTTGCTCCTCAGTCCCATCACCCACTATGTACTTATTTTCTGCCACTGAGGACCAGAGCCATGGAAATGGTGATGATGACACTGTCCTGTAATTGTGGATTTTGCTCTGTAGCAGAAGAGCCAAATAAGGAACAGAAAGCAAAGTGCAACGTTAAATACAGCCCCGTTTTACCCATGAGGCTTGCTGGACAAGAGTATCTTGCATGAGTTATTCACCAATTAACCAGGAGGATTTCTAGTCCACATTTTGCCCATGTTCTGAGACACTGGAGTTCTTAGTAATAGGTTTCTAGAGAACATGCATCTCATGATGAAACTTTCCCTTAGAATATAAGGATATCTGAGGCTTCCACAGCAAAAGCAGAAAAATGTAGAACCTGAGACTGAGCTCAGGAGCACCGCAGCACAGATGAAAAAGTACTTAAGGAGCCTAAAAATTATTGTGTGATTTTTTTTTGTAGATATTCTTTGTGAAACAGTTTTTAGGTTGTTATAACACTAGGCAGAAACTACAGTATGTCTGCATCGTCTGTCTTCCACCCCCACAACCCCAGTCACCCCCATTATTACCATGCTGTACTCAGTGGGGTGTTTGTTACAACTGATAAATAGGCTGTGAAGCATCATTATCATTCAGAGCCCAGCACTCACTCACTTTTAGTGTTGTTCATTCTATGGGTTTGGACAAGTATGTTTATATATAATCCATAGAATATATTATATATAATGAAGATTTATCAATTCATAATTGTATGTAATAATGAATATATAATTGTCTTATGGTTTTTATTGTTGTGAAGAGACAACATGACCACAACAACTTTTATAAAGGAAGACATTTAATTGAGGTGGTGGCTTACATTCAGAGGTTTCATCCATTATCATGGCAAGGAGCATGGTAGTGTACAGGCTGACATGATACTTGGAGAAGTAGCTGAGAGTCCTACATCTTGCAGGCAATAGGGAATCAACTGAGACATTGGGTGGTATCCTGAGCATAGAAAATCTCAAAGCTCCCCCCCACACACACACACATACACAGTGACACACTTCCAATAGCAAGGCCATACCCACTCTAACAAAGTCACACCTCCTAATAGTGCCACTATCTATGAGACTATGGGAGCCAATTACATTCAAACTACCACATTCCACTCCCTGGCCCCCATAAGCTTATAACAATATCATAATGCAAAAATGCATTTACTCCAACTTCAGAGGTCCCCATAGTCTATCACAGTCTCAACAATGTCTAAAAGTCCAAAGTTCAAAGACTCTTCTGAGATTCATACACTCTCATAACTGTAATCCCCTATAAAATCAAAATAAAAAATCAGATCACATATTTTCATCATATATTTACACAGTATATACATTGCCATTCCAAAAGGTATGGAAGGGAGCATAGTAAGGAAATACTGGACCAAAGCAAGACCGAAAACCAGCTGAGCAGACTCCAAACTGCATCTCCATGTCTGATGTCAAAACGCTCTTCAGATCTCCAACTCTGTTCAGTTCTGTTGACTACAACACACCTCTTTCTCTTGGGCTGGTTCTACTCCCTGTTATATGCTCTCCTGTGCAGATATCTCATGACTCTGGTGTCTCTAATATCTTGGGTTCTCCAAGGCAATCCAGACTTCAACTTCACAGCTTCACGCAATGGCGTCTCTATTGGCCTCCATTTAGGGACATCCCTGACACATGCCTGGTTTCAATGACTTTCTTTAGGCTTGGAGGCAAATTCTATAACCTGTTTCTTCTATCCTTAACTCTAAAGCCAGAACTACCATGTGGCTGAAGCTGCAAGTTCTTCAGCTTAGTAGTCTAGAACATGGCCCCCCTTGTTTAATTATATCTTCACCAGATTTCTAGTTTTGATTGTTACCTTCACTGCCCAAGCTTGGCTGTCCTTGAAATTTCTGTGTAGATCAGTCTGGCCTCAAACTCAGAGATCTGCCAGCCTCTGCCTTTCCAGTGCTGGGAAGATGTGCTCCATCACACCTGGCTATAAGCTTTGCTTTAGTTCCTTCACACAAGTTGGAAACTTAGATGGGTGTAATTTTGCCCTGAAGTCACCACTCCCTTTATTCCATTTCTTCTTAACATTTTTCATTAATTAAATTTATTCATTTATTTTACATCCTGACTGCAGCTTTTCCTCCTTCTTCTCCTCCCATTCTCTCTCCTCCTCCCTTCTGACCCCCCCCCATCCACTCCTCCTCTGTTTCAGTTCAGAAAGGGTCAGGTCCCACATGGGTGTCAACAAGGCATGGCATGTCAAGTTGAGATAGGACTATGTAACCCATGATGAGGAATAAGTTCCCAAAAGCCTGCCAAAGCATCAGGGACAGGACCCTCTCCCACTGCTAGGAGTCCCACAGGCAGACCAAGCTACACAACTGTCACACACATGCAGAGGGCCTAGGTCAGTCCCATTTGGGGTCCTTAGCTGTTAGTCCAGTGTTTGTGAGCTCCGATGAGACCAGGTCAGTTGTCTCTGTGGGTTCCTTGACCCCCATAACTCATACAATTCTTCCTTCCTCTCTTAAACAGGATTCAGGGAGCTTTCATCTAGTAATTGATGGAAGCAGATGCAGAGATCTACAGCCAAACACTGACCAGAGCTCCAGGAATCCTGTTTATTCTATTTTTTAATCTGCTTATCTCCTTGAACACAGGACTTAACTCCATTCAACTTCCTGGTGCTCTTTTTCTCCACAAAATGTACATTTTTGTAATTTACCCTGTTTAGCTTGCTCCTTTTCATTATAAATCTTCATCAGAGTTACCACTAATAACCACACAACAGAGACTATACTAGACTATTTTTTATATTTCCTCTGCCAAAGGAATTAATCCAAAACTTTTTACTTTAACCTCAGCCAGACTCTTCAGACAAGAGCAAACTACAGTCACTTCTTCACCAAAATAACAAAGAATGATCTCTAGGCAACATACTAAAATTCTTCTCCTCTGACACCTCTTGAGGTAGCTCCCCACAGTTCATCAGATCTCACTCAGCACCACTGTCTTCCATGCTCCTATTAATATGGCTCATTAAACAGTGCTTAAAGCATTCCATCGCTTTCCTAACACAAAGTACCAAAGTCCATATTACTCCAAACAAAAACATGGTCTGGCCTATCACAGCAATACCCCAGTCCCTGGTACCAGCTTCTGTCTTAGAGTTTTTATTGCTGTGAAGAGACATCATGACCATGGTAATCCTTCCTTATAAAGGAAAGCATTCAATTGAGGTGGCAGCTTGCAGTTCAGAGGTTCAGTCCATTATCATCATGGCAGGGAGCACAGCAGTGTGCAGGCAGACATGGTACTGGAGAAGTAGCTGAGAGTCCTACATCTTGCAGGCAACAGGATGTCAACTGAGACACTGGGCAGTATCCTGAGCATAGGAAACTTCAACGACCACCCCCACAATGACACACTTCCTCCAACAAGGCAATACCCATTCCAACAAAGTCACACCTCCTAGTAGGACAACTCCCTATGAGATTATGGGGGCCAATTACATTCAAACTGCCACAATAGTGAATATATATATATATATATATATATATATATATATATATATATATATATATATGAGACATGGACTACCATTGTAACATCTAATAGTGCACGTTCACTGCCTCAAATGTTCCCTGTGATCCTCCAGTTCATTGGTATCTCCTCTCACCCAGTGCTAGGTAGTGATGTCTTTTATATTCACTATAGTTTTACCATTTTCTAGGATATTATATATTTGGAAGCTGATTGTGTGTGTGTGTAACTTTACCATTGGATTCTTTCACTTAATCCTAGGTTTTTAATTTTCTTCCATATCCTTTAAAGGCTTGATTGCTAGTTTCTTTTTGGAGATGAATAATATTCTATTACCTTAATATATTACTGTACCATTTTAATTCTCTTTGCTCTAGCAATTGTCTTTGAAATGTGGAACACATTTCAAAACGTGCTCAGGTAAAGTGAGTGCAGAGAAGTAACATGATGAAGACAAAGGAAACCTTTCTAAGAAGAGGGGTGTTGGGAGCTCAAAAGACATAAGTCATATGCAGTATCATTTTTTTTTTAGCTCTTGGATCATGCTTGGGGTAGTCACCAGTCACTGTTCCTGTGATGAGCTTAGAAAACACACTTGATAGTTCTCTCTTCCTTGGGTGGAAGTGTATATCTTAGTTACCTTTTCTTCTGTTCTCATGAGGTTTTGATAGGAGAAAGAAAGATCTGCTCATTCCCTACACTAGACCATCTTGAGGCTAACTTCGTTCATCGCAGTGATCATATCACACAGTTTCTCTAATTAAGACATGGTTACTGTTTCCTTTTTGCACTCACTAGGAGCTTTTACTTCTAGACCTTTGCATTTGTCTTCCCTGGTGCCTTAGCTTCCAGATAGTCCACTCTGGAAGTCTCATTCCTCTTTATGTTCTTGACAAGTAGACTGCCACGTGTTGGATGTTTACTAAGCACTAAACATCGAGCAAAATTAGACTGTTACAATTGATGCAAATTTGCTGTGAAACAGAAAGTAGCCTTTTATACTCGACCCTTGGCCATAGGTTTCTTTAACCTCATCACAATTGGCATGTTATATGGGATGTTTCTTCTTTCTGAGAGACTGTCTTGTGCAGTACAGGATGTTCTGCATCATCCTGATCTGGGGCTCTGATTCCCAGAAGCCAGTAATGGTTTCCTCTCTTCCCATTTTGTCAATTGACTAACTATCTAAATGCCAGTAGATAGCCACTACAGGAAGAGAAAGAACCACCCTGGTTGACAATAGTGTTCTCAGACAATCTGGTTCCTGTGTCACCTGCTGTCAGTTCTCATTGAATTTTATCACTTCCATAGAACACTGTACCTTCCTAGTCTGATGTGGCAGCAGCCCTTTACTTCTGCAACTCAAGTTCCAGTTTCACTGATGCTCTGTTGCTTTTGTTTTCTCAGTCAAATTAAGAGTTAAGTCCTGAGAGTCCTAACCTGAAGTAACTGGGCAAGACTGATCAGTTAAGACTGATTCCAGAGAACAACAAATATTTTTGTACCTCTCAAGCTTCCCAGGGGACATGCTCATAGTAAACAAACTGTCTTATCTTTTATTTGCCAAATCTGTGAACCACAGCCTGCCTAAATTAACTCTTAATTTTGTTCACAGTTTTCTATTCCTGATGACAGCAACCCTGACTCAGGGCTTTGTTATCCATTCTTTAGAAAGAAGATACATTCCCTTTGTCTGTTAGCCAGGATTCTATTTTACTCATTATGAAGTCTTGATTCTAACGGATTAAATGATGAGGAAATGCATTTTGTCCATCATGAGGGTCCAGCATGGTTTTAGGTATGATGCAGGTAGGATGCAGTTAAGCATCTTTACATTCTCTCAAAGGTGTATTCTCCTTAGTTGGTCCCACTGGTCCTCCTATTTCTTCTCTGGCAAAATTCCCACGTGTCTCCATAAATCAAAATTTTGATAGGTATCCATATCAAAACCAATCCTTACAAACTCCTCTGAGCTTCATTTTGACAGAAGCCTGCTAAGTTTGGGGGGCTAGGGCCAAAGTCCTCTAGAGGCTACGACAAAGGGAGAAGTGGGGAATCCTGTGAGGAACAGGGATCCTTTCTGCGAGGAATCCAGGTCTGGATGTGTAACCCACGGCACCACAACCTCTTGAGTGGATTTTCCATTTGCAGTTCCTAGTTTGTCAAAGCATATTTTGCTTTGCTGCCGTTTATCCAGTGAACATGTATTGAATATCTGTGCTATGCTCTTCTTAAAACAAAAACGTGGACATTCTATGCCAGCCCTCAAGCTTCAGTGCTACCCTATCCCACCTAATTAAATCTGCTTTTCTGCTTGCTATTCTGGGTCCTAATCCTGTGTCATTTCTCTGGACTTCTCTGGATTCACAGTTTGCTCAGCTCAGATGTAGCTGGAATTCTCTGAAGATGCCTTCTATTTTCCTGAAAATGCTTCTACTTATTATTTTCCTCTGCCGTGACGACCTCCATCCACCACAGCAAGCCCACACCTGTCTGGCAGAATCAGAATTGATCTTTCGAGAGTCCAATCCCACCTAGTATAAAGCAACCCACCTGATTTTCATAAGAACAGTAGTACTACTATTCTCTAGTCACCTGTTTTATCACTAAATATTGGATACATAATCATTTATTTTAAAAAAAAGCACAGGAAGTAGAAACAGTCACCCCCATTTTCTAAGTAAGATACACTGAGAAACTTGCCTCAGATTCACTTTCCTGGCCAGCAGGAGTCTGGGCTTCCTTCTGAAATTGATTTTCACATCAAAGTATCCCATTGTAAAGCCTGAACACAGGAGCCCAGGAAATGGATCCAAACTCTACTTTCCCGAGTTTGAAAGTCACCAACCATCACCTCCTATTGTTTCTGTGGTTGGCTGTGCCCCAGGCAAACTGGAGGCCTTTTTACCCTTAACACACAGTTGTTTGAAGTCATGTTCAATGAGTTTTAACAGCTTTATTGAGATAATTTGTATACCATACAATTAGCCCATTTAAAGGTTGTAATTGAATGTTTTATTATAGTTGTATTATCATTGCTATAGCAAAGTTGGAGTATTTCTTATTTTAAAATGGATAGCCATAACCATTAACTATAACTATCTTAACCCTACCCCACCACTCAATCAGTATCTCATAAACTTACCACTGGCCTACTATCTATCTCTGTTCATCTGACTGACTATTTTAGACATTTCAAATAAATTGAATTATACAATTGATTTCTTATTACTGATTTCTTTCATTTGGTGTGATTTTTTTAAGGTTTATCCAAATGTAGCATATTTTAGAATCTCATTCTCTTAAATGCTAAATAATATCTTACTGTAAGAATATGCACTCTTGGCTGGCACACACTTTGGATTCCAACACTAGGGAATCAGAGGCAGGCAGATCTCTGTTTCCATAGTGTGGCTAATAGAATATGAATACTTCGGATATTTGTATACAAATACTATGGAAGTATATATTATAATTTTTCTTGTCTATATGCCAGTATATGTTAACCACCATGACAGATGATAATCTTATCATTTTCCAAAGGCAATTTCTCAAGCATCCACAGAATCCTACATCTATACCAGCAGGGCATAAGGTTTCTAATATCACCTCATCCTCACTAATACTTATTATTTTAATCCATCTTGTCCCTAGTGTAAGTGAAGGGATTTCATTGTAATCTGATTTGTATTTTCCTAATGACCAATTATATTTTAGTACCATTTCAAACACAGGATATTTTCACGTCTTCACTGGAGAAATGTCTAGTAAGATCCTTAGTCTATTTTTAGTTGAATTATCTTTTTTTATTGTTGAGTTATGAGTTCCTTATTTATTCTAGACCTTATTTCCATATCAGATATGCTTAGGGAATGTTGCTCTCACTCTGAGATTTGCCCTTCACAATCTTGATAGTGTTCTGGGAAGTACAAAGAGTTCAGGGTAGATAAATTCCTGTTAATCTACTTTTGCCCCTGGTGTTTGTGCTTTGGGCATAATGTAATCAATTTTGCCTAATCCAAGGTCACAGGGAATTACTTCTGTATTTTGTTTTAGTGGTTGTAGGCTTAGCTATAACATTCATGTCTATGATCTATTTTGAATTAATTTTTGTGCACGTGAAGGGTCCAACCCTTTTTTTCTACAAATGGATATCCAATTGCAACTATTCATTGAAAAGAAGATACTTTTCCTGTTTATTGTTTTGAAGATTCCTATTGAAAATTATTTGAACATACATGAATATGTTCAATATACATATATATATGAATTTACTTCTGGGATTGTAATTTTATCACCTTTATCCATATGTCTACATTTTATGGCACTTACTAAGTGTATGACAATTTCATACATGAATCTCAATAACTACACAAAAAGTCATATACCTATTGAAAAATAGCAATGTCAATGACTATTGTCTTATAGTAAGTTTAAACATTTCTTTTACAATTACTTAATTATTCATTTATTTATTTAAGTATGTGTGTTTGTATGTGTGTGTAGCAAGGCTCACATGCGAAGGTCATAAAATGATTTATAGAATTTCATTCTATCATTCCACCTTGTGGGTTCTGGGGATTGAATTCAGACCATCATGTTTGGTAGTACATTACCTACAGAGAGAGCTCACTAGCCTTTAGAGCAGTGGTTCTCAACCTTCCAAATGCTGTGACCCTTTAATACAGTTCCTCATGTTGTGGTGACCCCAACCATAAAATTATTTTTATTGCTGTAAATTTTGTTACTGTTATGAATCATAAGGTAAATATCTAATATGCAGGATGGTCTTAGGTGACTTCTGTAAAAGGCTCATGTGACCCACAAAGGAGTTGTGACCCACAGGTTGAGAACCACTGCCTTAGAGCAAGTTTTAAAAGAGAAATTGAATGTACTCAAAGTATGGTCTTCATTTTCAGAATTATTTGGGTTATTTGGGCTCCAAGTGTTTCTATATAAATTTTAGAATCAAACATACATTTTTACCAAGAAGACTTGCCTATCATAAAGTAGCCGTGGAAGTGGGGCATTTCTGTAGGAACTGTGCTGAATTTGTACAGTGTTTGACCACCTTAATAATACTGTTTTCCAAAACATGAGCACAACATATTTTTCCCTTTATTTAGGTATCTTTCCAGGTACTTCAACAGTTTTCAGAATATAAATATTTCACTATATTAAATTTGTTTCTTTAAGGCCGGCTTGTTTTTTATACAGTAGTAAAAAGAAAATTATTATCCTTTATGAGTTTAGAGAAATACAATTTCTTTTTGTGGTTGATCTTGTGGTTTGTAACTTTTTTGACTTTGTTATAAGAATTTTCAAACAATGAAAACATTTAAAAAAAATAAGGCTAGCTGGGCAGTGGTGGTGCTTGCCTTTAATCCCAGCACTCTGGAGGCAGAGCCAGGTGGATCTCTGTGAGTTAGAGGCCAGCCTGGTCTATAAAGCAAGATTCAGGACAGGCACCAAAACTAGGCAAAGAAACCCTGCCTCGAAAAAATCAACCAACCAACCAACCAACCAACAAACAGAAAAAAAAAGAAAAAGAAAGAAACTACCTAGACTCTATCACAGTGTTAACATGGAAAAAAAAATTAAGCACTGAAAAGCTATAAAGGCCTTCTTTCGTATGAAGCAAGGCAAAGCTGTCTCAGACACAGTGCTTTTCACAAGATCGTTGGCGAGTAAAGGAGGCAGGGGATAGCTGCAGTGTTCCTCATACCAGACTCCCTCCCTGCTCTTGCCGTGGTTAACTGACGGCATTGCCCCATCTAGTGGTTTGCCTTAGCACACATCTCTCACAGCTTCCTCTGCAGGGTATCTTTGACAACACCGGACACACAGAGGCTCCGGTTTACTGAAGGTTCGTGATAAATTTTTGTCCATCAAGGTTTTCAGATACTGAATTATGCTTATAAAGCATAGACACAAACAAAGGCTTTCAGATACAGTGGCGGCCAGCAGTGTCCTGAGGACTCTGCCTCGCTTCACGTGCCTGGAAAATCTTTAGTAAATTTTACAGGAAAGTACTGCTCGTGTGTGCATTCAAGAGAGAAAGTCTTCAAGAGCTAAAAAGAGAAAGAGAACATGAAGGCCGAGCTGTGAGCCACAGCTCAAGTCAAAAGAGTTCAAGTCACAGAAACAATTTCTCCAGCTCAGGGTCAGTTTTGATTAATTAGCAGTTATTTTTATGATTTTCATTTTTGCTGCAGTTTGCCTGGTAGTTTTTTTTATTGGATATTAAACATTGTGAATTTTATCTTCTAGGAGGCTGCTATGGTTTGCGTCCTCTCCTTCCAAATTAACACATTGAAACTTAACCCCAAATGAGAGGCCTCTGGGAGTTGGAGCCCTCCTACAAGTTATTAGTGTCCTGTAAGGTATAAGACGTCTCAGTGAGCTCCCTTGTCCCCTTTTCCAGGCACGTTAACAATGTACGATTTCTGGGTGCCTGAAAGTAGCCTCTCATCATGGAACCTGACTGAGACTTGGTCCTGGACCTTCCAGCCTCTAGAACTATGGCAGATATGTCTCTAAGACTAGAAGCCACCTATCATATGGTGGCTTTAACAGACTAAGACAAATATTGATGTTCTTGGCTATTAAATACATTGAAATTTCTTATTAACCCACTTCCACTATGTGAAAGTAACTTGATCCCCATATATATGTGTAGTGTGTGTGTGTGTGTATGTGTGTGTGTATGTGTGTGTGTATGTATGTGTGTGTATGTGTGTGTGTATGTGTGTGTGTGTGTGTGTGTGTGTGTGTGTGTGTGTGTGCGTGGCGCGCGCGTGTGCCATTAGACAGGTGGTACCTATAGTTAGTGTTTCACTTAGGATACTGGCTTCTTTTTTCTACTACCTAAGAAGGGCATTTTTAGTTTCAAAGGATACAGGATACACAACAGAGAGTTTCTGGACCTAAAAGACTCAGTATATTTACTGCTTAACCCTTTATAGATGTTTTCTCAGATTAATGTTCCCACAGTCCTAAATATAAGCATTCTAACTGATGTCATTTGTAGTATAAGGGTGATTCTTTTATTCTGTTTATGATGCCATTAGCAACTACATTCATGTGTTATATCTGATATCCACTACACAATCTTCACGAAGTCACATGTCTGTGTTTGACAACGGGATAAAGAAGTGAGCATTCGCCGGGCGTTGGTGGCGCACGCCTTTAATCCTAGCACTCGGGAGGCAGAGGCAGGCGGATCTCTGTGAGTTCCAGGCCAGCCTGGGCTACCAAGTGAGCTCCAGGAAAGGCGCAAAGCTACACAGAGAAACCCTGTCTCGAAAAACCAAAAAAAAAAAAAAAAAAAAAAAAAGAAGTAAGCATTCTACCCACAACACACTCACATAAAAGCAAAACGGTCACTTTTAACTGTCAACTTGACACAACTTGGAGTCATCTGGGAAGAGAGTCTCTGGGAAGGATTGCCTAGATCAAGTGGGCCTGTGGGCATGTCTTTGTGGAGGGGGTTGTCTTGATCAAGTTAATTGATGTGGGAAGACCCATCCCAGTGTGGGTGGCCTCAATCCCTGGGTTTTTTCCACAAACTATGAAAGATTAGAGAAAGTGCTAAGTACTAAGGATGCATGCATTCATTTCCCCCTCTCTTGATTGTGGCTGTACCCCTTAACCTCCCTATTGTCATGGACTGCAGCCTGGAATTGTGAGCTAAAATAAATCCTTTCTTCCCTACGTTGCTTTCTTTCCTAGGTCAGAGCAGCAGAAATGAAGCCAGAACACATGTCAAGTCACAGGCCCATCATGGGATCTGTAATCATTTTTATGGGAAGAGAGAGTATGTAATTGCAAATCAAATCTAAAATACACACCCCGATTAAGCAAGGCAAAGAGAACCCTGTTATGCAACATGACCTCTGAGCCTTTCACGGGTGATAGCAGTCTTTTGTTTGCAAATATTATGTTCATTAAAAAAATAAGATGGATTTAATCACCATACATTATATGTGTGTATGAAACTGAAGACAGCGATGTTCTAAAATAGAAAGTGGTGATGGTGTCATGGGCCTATGAGGATGCTGGACTAAAGTCTATCAAATTGTGCAAAAAGACAAATTGTATGCTATGTGAATTATTTGTCAGTAAAGATTTTATAAAATGTAAAAAAAAAAAGTCAATATGCTTTCAAGATTGATTGTTTCCATTTTGTGATATATCAGTGAGAATCAACTACCTTTTAATATAAGCTTATTTTAAAATACTAATAAAGTCTTGAAATACTACTAGAGAACTTCACAGGTCTCAGTTATATTTAGATTTCCATTATTTCATTTGAAAAAGACAGAGGCCAGAGAAGAAAATACTAATCAACATGCATATTCTATCATATTAACAGCAGCTCTTCATGTAGGCTTCTTCAACTCCAATGCAAGAGGAAATGTGAGTTTTCCAGAGGCAATGCTGATCCTGGTTCAAACTGCAACGAAATGATGCAGCAGGAATCAGAGCCTGAGTAAACGCAACTTTGAGCCTTGATAGGCCCTGCTGTGACCTCCTACTGCTGACAGCCAAGACAGAAGGAAGTAGAGTCAGCAACTGTGCACTGTCAGCAATACACTTGTAATAATTTCTGCCATTCATAAGTGCTGGCCTCTAAGAGATGAGAACGCTTTCCAGTGACAAGAAGTCTGAGGCCCTTAGATTATAATAATTCATGGTTCTCTTCTCAATAAGAATCTGGGTTTGACCTGCAAAGATAACCAAACCAAAATAGTGGGAACTCATGAACTTTAGACCAACAGTGGTGGAGCCTCCATGGGCCTGGACTAGACTCTCTGCATAAGAGAGACATTGTGTACCTTGGTCTACTTAAGGGCCCCCCTGGCAGTAGGATCAAGATCCATCCCTGGTGCATGAGCTGGCTTTTTGGAGCCCACTACCTATGGTGACACACCTTGTACAGTCTTGAGGCAGGGGGAGAGGCTTGAACCTGCCTCTACTGAATGTACCAGGCTTTGTTAACTCCCCATGGGAGACCTTGCCTTGTTGGAGGAGGGAAAGAGGGGTGGGTTGGTGGGGGGAAGGAAGGCAGGAGGGGCACGAGGAGGGAAGAGAGGGGGATCTATGATTGGTATGTAAAATGAATAAAAAAATTCCTTAATTAAAAAAAAAGAAGAATCTGGGTTTGAACTCACACTTCCTGATTTATTGGAGGTGGTATGGTCAAAGCACTCCTTGATTAGTGGGAATGAAATTATGCAAAACTAGATTGTGTGTATATATCAAAATTTGATGATTCTCAAAGGAAATAATTGGTTATGATCACTTTAAAGCAATCACATTAGGTGGTGATCGTTCTTGCTATTAACAGGGCTTAAGCGTGTAGCCCATGTGGTCTGTGCAGTGTTTATTCCATTAGCTCCCTAGTGGTGGACATTTGAGTTGCTCCCAATTACTTGCTAATGCACATGTAATGCCTCCTTCATTTCAGCTTTTCTTAGAGAAATTCATCACAAGCAGATCACCACCACAGCTATATCGAATTAACAAATAGTTATTTATAGTTTCTATTGACTAAGACCCACACTTCTTTTGTTTCGTATTATAAAACTTTTTTAAAACACAATTTCTGTATTGATTCTCTGGGAATTTCACACCATGCACCCTAATTCTGCTCACCTCCTGGTCCCAGCATATCCTTCCCTCACCCTTACAGCTCCCCGCTCTGAAAGAAAACTTTTAAAAAATCAAAACAAAGCAAGCAAACAACAAACAAAATCAAGAACAAACAAACAAACAAAAATCTTCACCTCCTCATTTCTCCTTCTTTCCCGCCTCTCCAACACCTCTTCATTCATCCTGGTGGCATTAAGAGCAGTGTGTCACATTGGAGACCTTTTTGTCCAATCAGCTCTACTAGCAAACATTCATTGTAATGAGTCAGTGGTCTGGTTCAAAGCCTCTGGTTTCTGGTACACCATCATCACTGCATCCTCATGGGAACTCCTCTGGGATATCCCGTGGCCGAAAGAGCCATGGAGATCCTGCAGATATTGTTCCACAGGACCAGTCCCTTCACAAGCTCCAGCAGGTCCTAGATGAGATCCACACTTCTTATTGGAACCTTGTCATTTCTACTCACTTGTTACTGCTCAGAACAGACTTGATGGTCAAGCCCAAGGTTGAAGGGGGAAACAGCTCTACTCATACTGAGACTGTAACAGGAGTATCGATATGGAGTCTCTGAACTACTCTGAGTTACACAACCAGTGGCTATTTTGTATGACACTTCATCAATATATCCCTGAAATACACTCTTACTCAACTGATGTTACTGGTACGAAGGTGAAGTGCATTTGCAGATTTCCTATATGCTGCCAACTTCTCTTTCATAGTCGCTGAAATGTTTTAGTTATAGTCACAGTATATGACAGACATTGTTTCCCTAGCATGTTTTGATAATCACACTTTGGATTTTATTTGTAATATTGTGAGTATAGCTACAGTTTTTAATGCATTAAAAGCCATTTACATTTTTATATGACCGCTTTGTATTTCTGCCCCTATTTTTAATAAAGATTTGTTTGACCTGTTACTTCTATATCTTAGAAGCTTCTTGCACAATACAGGAATTACTACATGGCTCACAACATGCAATTGCATATATGTTTTCCACATTAATTTTTGGAGAATTTCATCTATGTATACAATATGATTATATCTGTCTTCCCACTCTCCGAGTCTCCCTACATCCTACCCAATATCTCCCCTCCCAACGTCATGTCTTTTTCTTCCTTCTCATTCTCCTCCTCTTCTTCTCCTGATAACTCACCAAGTCTGATTAGTCCTGCCATATGTGCATGGATGTGGACTGTCCATGGAAGCTTGGAAACCTGCCAGTGGCTGTGCTTTCATAAAATAATGGGCTCCCTAGGCAGGCTACCATGGGCTGC
The DNA here is from genome assembly GCA_902168325.1 of Peromyscus nudipes. Taxonomy (NCBI): domain Eukaryota; kingdom Metazoa; phylum Chordata; class Mammalia; order Rodentia; family Cricetidae; genus Peromyscus; species Peromyscus nudipes. The sequence goes on from CABHPH010137027.1 coordinate 18,926, forward strand.
CAATAGCTCCCAGAATGGGATGTGGCCTAGAGTACATCTCCATTGTTTCTAGGAATCTGGGCTGGTTTGATCCTGTCTACATAAGCACAGTTGGTGTGAGCTAGTCATTCCAATAGCTGTGTCGTGTCCAGAAGACAGCATGTCACAGTGTTTCTCCTACTCCCCATCTTTCAAATGCTTTCCTGCGGTCTTCTACGATGCTCCCCGAGCCTTGGAGGATTGCTGGTAGCATTCAATCTCTTGTTCTCAGCACCGTGACCAGGTACATGTCTCTGCACTGACTGCTGCTCACTGCCAAAAGAATTGTCTCTGGCCAAGGTTGAGAGCAGCACAGAACTGTGCTGTAAATTAAAAGACACACTCCAGAGTTTTCCTTATTGTGGGTCTCTTTAAATTTAAATATTTTTAATTTTTATTTTTTATGTGTGTGAGAATTTATTTTATTTGACTGCGTGTCTGTGTGTATACTACCTGTGTACTTGGTGCTGTGGAGGCCAGATGATGGTGTCAGCTCTCCTGGGACTGGTGTCACATATGGTTTTGAGTCACCAAGTGAGTGCTGAGAACTGAACCTAGGTCCTCTGGAGGAACAGCCTGTGCTTTTAACCACAGAGGCAGCTTTTTAGCCCCTTATTATGTTTTGATATAGAAATGTCTTAGGTGCAACTAAGTGCATCACTTATGTTTTTTATTGCGTCAAATCTGGGGGCTTAGTCAGGAAGGGTTTTGCACATAGACCCATCCATTTTCTTGTCTTACTTAAACAGTTTCACTTTTACACTTAAAACTTTCACACTTGTATAACATATCCTGTTATAAATGATGAATCCAATTTTAACTTTTAAAAAATATGGCTATGCTTACTATAATTTGAGATGCTACAATTTTTTAATATTATGAAGCCTTGTGCAATTAGATCTACTTATGAATTGCCCCCTGCTGTTCTACAGGCATGCTGTCTGCTTCAGTGGCAGAAGAAACTCTTTTGCTGTTGTTGGTTTTTCAAGACAGGGTTTCTCTGTGTAGGTGTGGTTGACTTGGAACTCACTTTGTGGACCAAACTGGCCTCAAACTCATAGAAATCTGCTTGCTTTTGCCTACTGAGAGCTAAGATTAAAAGCATGCACCACCATTCTTGGCCCAGAAGAAACTTTTAATGATAGAAAATTTAAATAGTCTTTAAGTATCTTGTGACCTAGCCCAACCAAGTTCTATAGGCTCCTTCACTGTGTCTCAGAGTTTACCATGTGCTGTGTGTATTATATGGTTATATTATTGTATTGTCTATATTTGCCACAAACTTAGTGACTTGAAACAAGACTCACAGTTTTTCTCAGTATCCGGGGGTCATGAATCTGGAATTAGCTTCATTCATTCCTTTATATAGTTATGGTTTCACAAGGCCACAGTCCAATTATTCCCCGGACTTCATTGTTATTTGGAGTTCTGATGTGCAAGAATGTGCTTCTATGTCAACTACTTTTTTGACATAATTTATTTCTTTGTGATCATTGGATTGAGGGCCCTGAATCCTTGCAGGCTGTTTCTCAATTCTGTCCCAAGTGTCTGGAGCCCATCCAAAGCCTGCAAAAACTTGCAAATGCTTCCTTGCTACACAGCAAATCTACTCAAGGAGCATGAGCCCTTGGACCAGTCTGCCACACACAGCCTTACCCCTACTCCAGTGTAATCACGGACTGACCTTTGCCTCATCCTTTAGGTTTATGAATAAAGCACTGTGGTTTTCCTTTATCTCTGTTGAGAAATGCATTCATATTTCTAATCTGTAACATAATTTACGTAAGAGTCCCACTTCCTCTGATAGTAAAAAGAGCCTACAATAATTTTATTTTTCAATGGGGTGGGTGTGGCGGGCAGCGATTGTCTCACCTCTTGGGAAAGACTGTTTGGAGAAAATGAAGGGGATTAGACTCACGTGTGGAAACACGCTGCAGACTGTTCTCACTCCTCTTCTCACAATCTAGCACACGAAGAAGATACCAAAGATCCGGCAGACTCCTGAGCTTCTAAGAAGATGCACCTCCCCACTTTGCTCTAAATGTAATCAGAATGTCTAGAAACCTAGGCTTCTCATGGCCTTAAGCACTTGAGCCATCTCACCATTCTCAAGCAGCAGGCAGATCTTTCGAGTCTGTGTGGAGCTGCTCTCTCTAAGTGGGTCTGGGGCTTATCAGCTGCCGTCACCTACCTTGTCACACACTGCAGAACACTTTGGTCCTTGCTCTCCTGTGATTAATACCTTGCTTTGTTCCAAGACTCGTTGCTGGGGGTTATAAAGACTGTGGACTAAGCATGTTTCAAAAATAGTCTTCTGATTTAGGACCCCAGCTACAAAGGGATACACGGTATCACTCATTTTGGAGTGTACTTGGCCAGTTTTAACTTCCTGGCCATAGCGATAATGGGAACATCCAACTTCACATACTAGATGCTCTGCTGAGTGCTTTGCATATGTGAACCTATCACCATAGTATTTATGAAGACAGTTTTGCTAGGATGTTCTCTTTGACCCATATCAGTCTCTGCTCTGCTTCCTGCCATGAGGTGCGTACCACTTCCCTGCCCTGCGTTTCCATCATCATGCTTCATGTATGCCACTGCCCTAAAACCAATGGAGCCAGCTGACCATGGCATAAAACTCGATAAACTATGAGCCTAAATAAAGTTGCATTTGTCTCGCATATTACGGTGATAAAAACTACACTTTCTTTGCTCAGAACTAATAAGGGAAAGCACTGTTCACACTGCCTGGCAAAGCAAAACTATCCATGAATAATTGTTAAAAAGCTGCCATGATAGAAAAGTCAATGGCAAGGTGAAACGCTTGCTCTCTATACTGCTTGTGGGCCGTGGACACTGGAATTTGGGATTTTATTCCAAATTTAGTGCATCAGCAACTGTATTGGCTGAGTCACAGAAATGCTGGCTTTTTGACTCGCTCCATGGTTAGGGTCTACTGATGGAGTCAAAGAATTATGAACTAGGTTATAAGGCATAGAGTATTAACATCTCATATTCTAATATTGTCTATAGCTGGCAACCCTACTGTGCCTGCATTTAAAGTGGTTAAAAATGCATGCTCACTTTCGGAATCCTCTCATCATAATCCCCAGGCAAGCACAAAACTATGGACTCTAGGTGTGGCCCTACTACCACAGGATGGCCTGTGGTAGACAAGAGGAAATATTAAAGTGATAAGAATCAATAACCATCTTTTCTGATGGTATGAACTTTGTGGGATCAGGACAGGAAATAGTCTCTCTTGCTCCCTGTGGTTCCTTTATTAAGAGCAATGAACACATGTAGCAGCTATCCAATGAATGTCTGTACAATAATGTCTGAAGAGTGGTTCTGTACAATGAGGAAGGGGGTTTCCATGCAATACCAACCCAGCCATTGTTCTTGCCCTGTCAAAAGCCAGGTAGGTCTACACTAAGCTTTTCACCATGGTCAGCATTTTCAGTGGCTTTCACAGGCAGGAAGCTCACAATCAAGAATTTCGTGACTTTCTAATTTTCTAAACCCACCCATTTTTTAATGCAAAGTAATACAAATTAATAATTAAAATGCATAACCACCAGAAGAAATTCTAGGAATCCCCTGTCATTAGCATGGTAGGTTTGAAACAGGAAAGTGGCTGTTCTTGTGTGATCCAGAGTGTGGAGATGTGGCATCAGGCAAGAAATGCATAAACCCTAGTCAGTCAAAGGAGGGTGGTGATGTCTTAAAAAATTACAAGGAGTATTGGTAATTAACAACATATCTATACTTTAATTAGATCTGAAATTATATGGAATATAATTTGCGATTAATACAGAAACAGGCCAGATGTGCGCAGGAGCAGTAGATAGCTTTAATAAAACAACTGTCACCTTGTACTCATCTTCTCATTAACTGAATTAATGGTGCACGGATTAAAAGTGGCTCCACCACTGAGAACTCTTCCATTGCCCAAGCCATTGCGGTGATGAGCAGGATGATGATGCCAAAGCTAGGGACCGAGTCTCTTGAAGAGTTGGGCCATTTGAATAATTGCGAGTCACTTGATTTTACTCCTTTGTTAGTTGGCTTGTCCTGTTTGTTTGTTTGTTTTGAGAGCAGGGGGTAGGGGTCAATGATTCATTCAAGGACTTCGCCAATAAGAAAACAACAAAAACAAAAACACCGTAGTATTCAAAACAGTGGTTCCTCACATAGAAATTTTTTTTTTTGATCACAGTTCCCTTTGTATCAGGTAGCTACCTAACTGACTGTACTAGGAAAGGCCCTTTCAAAACAACACCCTCTTTAAGGAAACTGAAATGGTCCAACTTTGAAGGACTATGAATCTTGTCCTATATTGCCGGTTTCAGCGCTGATGACCAGTGGAGGGCGCCAGAGACCTTTGAAAGGCATTTCTTGTGGTTCGAACAGTCTTGGCTTTCAAATTACTCAGCCTGAAAGAATTAAATTATGCAGATGGATGGGGGGGGCTGTCTTAGAGTTATCTGACTCCCTCTCCCACTTTCTTATGAAGGAAAAAAATACCCTCTTTTCAATTAAATTGTAAGAGATATGCAGTTATGGTGTTACTTGTGAATCAAAACAGACTTCCTAAATCCAAATGCAATTAAAACTGAATTTTCAGGCTTATCTCCTTCCTCCTGGGTGTGCAGACCCCTCTGGGAACTCCTACTGGGAACATTGCTTTGAAAACACTAATATGTGTAGCAGGCCATGAGTATGGCACCAGGGAGCGGGAGGGGCTGGCCTGTCAATTAGCTGAAAGGGACCTGAAAGATGGGAACAGATGCAGGAGCTGCCGGGAGACAGAATCCTCAGAGGGGCTCACTGGAGACTAAGCAGAATTCTATTCTCCTCTGGGCTCCGACTAAGGAACTGCTCATTAGGATTCACATCCCAAATTCATTGTTAGCTTTTATTTGGGGGAAGGGGCATTGGAGAGAGGGACTTTAAAAAGGGGACTGATGTGACGATCTATGCGTTATGCTCCAGAAATGCCCTCTGCTCCTTTATTCAGGTCTTTCTCCTAGCTGTGACGTCACAATGAGTTCCGTTACAGTGCTGTATAGCAATTATTCGGGAAGCACTTTTGACTACCTTGTGATGCCACTGAGTACTTCTGAGAATTCTTTCGTTGTTCCAGGGGTGTAAAATGACAACCCTTTCACTATCTGTTAGGTTGAATGTTTTTTTTTTTCTTTTTCTCGCATCAAACCGAACGAAGGAAGGGGGCATCCGAACCACTGTATTCTATTTGCTCTACGCACAAGGTCAAAATGAAGTGACATTTGCTTTGCCATCATTTCTATTTGACAGCGTGGTTTTTAAGGGAGTCATAAAGAGAGGGTTGTGCTCCAGTTAGGAGGCCACACAGAGGGAGCACCATCCCAGGAGCCGCCTTTGACTGAATCCTGCAAGGAGTCAGATGTGGTCAGGAGTGGGGGTTGGGATTCGTGTTCTAGACTAGAGGGTCCAGTACTGGGAAGTTACCTAAGGTTCAAGAGGAAGATTATGTCTGTGAGCAAGTTAACCTCTTCCCAGAAAAACAATGGAGTGAAAAAATGACCATTGTCTAATGATGTTTCTGTATCTTTCAACAATAATGAAGTCTGTCATCTAGGACTATCAAATGTGACCAGCAGCAGAATTGGGTTTGAAAGAAGCTCATGGCAGATGAAGAGTTGATGGACTAAATGTATAAATGGTTTCCTACTGCACTGCATCTTGGGCTTATATGAGATTTTCTCATCTGAGCAACCAAAGAGCAATACATATTTCTACCTACATTTTGCATCGGTGAAATCTGATATGTAAGCTGAGGCAGACAGAAGAGTACTACCTCATTCAGGCAGCCTAATGGGACGCGGGGGCAATTTGGTCCAATTATTCACAATACCAGCCTAGTTCCAGCTTATTTGCTATGCTCAACAAGAGATGTACCAGGTCTCCTTTTATGTGTAAATGATTGTCAGATGTTCTTTGCCAACCCTAATTTGTGTCCTTTTTCTTCTGGCCTAAATTTTGTGAAACACTTCACAAAGTCAGTAGGTCACAGTCCAAATTGGAAATTGCTGTTTCTATTTAAATCACTTGACTGTGGAACAGTCTATAAGTAGCCAGCAAAAGCACCACACCTAAATGACCGTGAAATTGATAGCCTCCCGGAGTCACCCTTCTGCTGACAGCATGAAGATGTTGAGCTGCAAAGATATATAAGAAAGATAGTTAAGATATTTAAGACATTGTCTTCAAGGAGAAGATACATGGAAAATTCTCAAGAGATATGTCAGTGGGCCAAAAATTACTTGCTATGAAAGACATTGCTTATTCTATTCATCCAGAACTTGGCAATATCACATAGCATTTGAGCAAAGGTACTGGCCACAAGGAAGGATGTAAGGAGGGGGTGATCTTTGTTGGAGGTTTAGAGATGACACCAGACATGGTTTCCCAAGTACTGTTGTAGTAAAGTTGCAAAGAAGAAAGCATGTAGATACACAAGGCAAGGAAGCCATTTCTGAAGGAAGAAGTGATGCAGATTCAGTGCATGGAACGCTGTCAAGTAGCTCCCTCAACAGAGTGAAGGTTTCCACATTCCCAGAGATGTTGGAAGCACCACAGGGGTATGTCAGATAATGAAGGATTTACAGTGAAATCCTTAGACTTTGTTCTGCAGATCCATTCTTCTCAAACTCTGTGGTGAAGGGCCAGTTTGCTTTTGTCTGAGCTATCATAGCCTGTGGGGAGTATGGAGTTGGTATCACATGAAATTAATTCACTGATGGAGTTCAGAAGTGCCTTGTACAGATCCTGCTTAATGACTCCAGTCAGCTTCCTATGTACTGGAATAACATGACCCTGACAAAAGTCTAGATGCTTCCAAAATTCTCTACTAACTTTGTCATGGAGGAACTGAAGGTCTTACGTAGACTGGTACCTGTCCACAGACCACACTGAGCTCTGGCTGGGGTCAGGAAGGTCCCAAGCAGTGGAATTATTTGGGTGGATGGTTCTAAGATGGCCACACTAACATCAATATGGCGAGAGGTTTGCAGAGACTGAGACCAGAAGATTCGGGACCTTACAGCACCATGTTTGAAAGCATTGGTGAGGTTCCCCAGTGGTGTTGTGAGCATCCAAGCTTCCACTAACCCTTACATTTGAGAAGCATTACAGAATTTTAAAATGCCAGGGCCTGGTGACCTCTGAATATTTAATACGACCAGGGAAGTTTTCAGATTCCTGAAGATCAGGGGGCAGTGACCTTGGGGCCTTGAAAAGGGTATCCTGATATCCAAGGGAAGAGAAAGGTTTCCCTCCATGTCCAAATGGGCCTGTCTCAAAACAGACAGCAAAAACTGTGGTTCACACATGTATTTGTGTTCTTTACAGGGTGGTGACAACGGCACAGGTTTGCAGTGAGCATTCCTTTGCTCTAAAGTCAGAGGTAAAATTGCAGAGTTGTCATTGTAACCTGATCCCAGCTTCCTGTTTGAGAGCTTCCTATCTCTGCCTGACTCAAAACAAGTCCCAGCTGGTATAATGAAATGACATTCAGTGCTAGGACTGTGTGCCATATCATATAGTTCCGCCGCTGCTACTCAAGGGGTCATATGTTGGGATAATGAACCTGGACAGCTTGTAACCTAGGAAACCACCTCTGGGTCTCCTGTTCACTCACCCAGCACAGAGAAGAAATGATTCTTGAAGCCTTTTCTGGCTCACTGAGGCTTGTCGAACTTCCCAGCCCCTTCTGACCCCTCATATCACACAGCTCAGGTTCTCCAAACATTAGCCATCTTCCAAACACATCTGTCTCTTTGCTATGATAAATTGGTGATCCCCCTTCTACTTAGCCATGATGCCTGCCACCCCCACCATCCCCATCTGACCTATTTTAGACTGTCACACCCAATGAAGGTTCTAGAATTAATGCAAAGTTGGAGACTGTCTGAGGACTGAGGCACGAGCAGGAGTAGACTCTGCAACAGCCACTTAATCATTTGTTCCTCCTTCCCTCCCTCACTCCTCATTCTTCCTTTATTCTTTTGTGTGGGGAAGGCATATATATGTACACACATACGTGGGCATGGAGGTGTGCTCACCCATGCATGCTCCTGTAGGGGTGCAGAGGCTGATATTACATGCCTTCCTCTACAGCTCTCTCTCTATTATGTCTTTGGTTCCAGACAGAAACATTCATTGAGTCTGAAGCTTGACAGTTTGGCTAGACTGGCCAGCCAGTGAGTTCCAGGGATCTGCCTGCCACTCTTCTCTCCACACTATATTAAGGACTTTGTACCTAGATTTTTTTTTAAACGTGTACACTGGGGATCTGAACTCAGGTCTTCAAATTCTTACAGTAAATTTACACTTTACTTACTGAACAATCTCCCAGATCTCCCTTCCTTTTTCCTTTCTTTTTAATATACGTCTATCAGTTCACTTCCATGTATCAGAACCTGCACTTATTTCTGAATAATCGTTAGCAAATGAGTCAGATAAAATTGTGCTCATGTACTACTGAGTCATATAGATTCTGGTAGTTAGGACTCCTGCATGCCTCATAGCCCAATCCAACTTACGATTACAACATCTGTAGCCATCCATGTCCAATACTCAGTCAGGTTTTACTTACATGTCTCTAGTAATGGAGACTTCATTTCATATGATACTAAGTGTCCCTCAATGGGCCATTTTGACTGTTGCAAAAACCTTCATGAAACACTTAAATGTTGATAATTATCTCAGTTCAGGGTAGTGTGGATATAAGAGACATGTGTCTCTTCCCTTCCACATTTCTGTAGTTTCCAATGTTTCTGTCAAAGAGTATTCACTTTATTCCAGGAATAGCAACATGAGAGAAGTAGTATTGTGGGAAAACAGTTTGGAAAAAGAAAAAACAACTTTTCCTTAAGGTAGGCTGCCATCACCTTGCCCTGTAGCATTTATGCACTATACATTGATGTACATTTTACCTGAATGAAGCAAGAAAACACAATTTTCTCTCTTATAATATTGGGTGACCTTTGTGCTCTTAGTAAATTTTACCTTAATATATTGCCAGTCTTTCCAAAGTATTTTACTTGTTCACCAATATTAAGAAAGTTTTGTGCTAGAAAATGAGGCTTGAATGCCTTTTATTTTGTTGAAGTAGATTGTTTGGCTTCTCCATTACTGAAGATTCCTGGCATTTAATTGTTGACTTGCATGCTATTTTCTGCTTGTGCCAGAATATTGTGTGGGTCTGAAAATTCTGGGGGGCAGTGTTACTGAGCAACTGTAAACTTTCAAGTTAGACCGATAGTATCCCAAGTCCAGATTCCCTTGGCTTGTTGCTTTGGACCAATTATTTAATATATTAATGTTTTTGTTCCCTCATCTTATGGAGATGATAAGTATCTAACTAACACAACTAGAATGAATATTCAGCATGGTCCAGTACACATAGCATTTAAAATAGAGCATTTAACCCCTGTATTTTTCCCCTGTATTGTTTACCCCTGTATTTATTTCCAATTAACCAAACACCCACTAATTTCACAAATATTTTATTAACCAAGAACTCTGCCTGCTTCCCATCCTCCTAGGTACTAGAGACTGTTGGTGCTTCCTGCTAAGTGGTGGCTTTGATGGTACCTTAGAGGGGACACCCTCAAGGGTGAGTGACCTGGAATAAATGTCAGCCAAGGTCCAGCTGCTTTTGTCCTGGTCTGCAACCAGTGACACCTCATGCTCTGGACACATGTCATGCTCTGGACACAGCCCAAAGTCAGTCCAGAGTTTGGGACTTCCGGGGGCAAAACAGAAGAATTCCGGACTGAATTGAATTTATCCAAAGGAATGTTAGCAGCTGCAAGTAGGACTTTGTGATACTGAGGATGGAGATCATATACCTCTTCCGTGAGATGTAGACCTTGCTATGTCATTTTACTTGAAGTAATTGTTGACAGTGTTGTTCCTTTGAATTTTTTTTATCTATTTGTTATCAGCATATACATTTTGTTTCCTGTCTTGACATTATACTATATAGTTCTACTAGACG
>CABHPH010137027.1:29004-50813 GCA_902168325.1 Peromyscus nudipes
AAGCAAGCCAGTAAGCCGCATCCCTCCATGGTCTCTGCTTTAATCCCTGCCTCCAGGTTCCTACCTTGAGTTACCACTCTGACTTTCCTCAGTGGTAGAGAGTGACCTAAGACATGTAAGATGAAACAAGCCCTTTCTTCCCCAAATTGCTTCTGGTCATGGTGTTTTATCATGGGAATAGAAATTTTAACTAAGACCAAGTCCAAGCTCAGTCTCCCAGACCATTTCGCCACCAGACCAATGCTCTAGTCTCACAATAATTATCAAACTGACATTGCCGGTAGAGCGTATTATTGTGCCTGATTTACAAATGGAGCAAGAGAGATCCGGAGTGGTGACACAGCATTCTCCAGGTTACCCTCCGCACAAGCAGCAAAAGCAGGCTGTGAACCTGCTGCACAGGTCCAGTTCAGTCTGCTTGAATGAATGAAGTGCCCCCCCACCCTGCAAGTTCTGTCTTTGGTTCTGTATAAAACAGTTTGAATGTATAGAGCACCCAGGTTACTAACCACTATAGTGTATCCAGAATGTGACCTTTAGGGAAGCTCCCGTTTGTTTTCAATGTGATCCATTTCCAGTGCCTGCTTCTAATTGGTAAAGAAATGGTGCAGAGACTTCTCCATAGCAATACGTGGCGCTGTTGGGAGAAGGGAGTCAACAGTTGGGTTCTACCATCCTCTGCTTATGAAATCTCTGTCTATCCATAGAGGGGTAATGGCATGGGTGCATTCATGAAAAAAAAATTTGTGCGACCATGGAGTAGAGAGATCTGCCCACAGAACTAAAATACTAAGCTTGAGAGCTCACCAAAGCTTAAGTTGGGACTGACTCTTAAATGACAAGAAGGAAGGACAACATTACATCATTTCTCACTCCCTCTGGGATAGATATGAATAAGCCTCTCACTCCATTCCTACTGGCAGTGTTTCACACCCAGGTTGTTATCAGTTATACCATCACTAACCTATCCAATAACAGTTTAATAAGGATTAACTGATAATCACCTGAATGGAGACCAATGATGTAGGAAGAGGTGGAGATCATGGGTTCCCTCACAGCCTAATTCATAACATTACAGTGCTGTGGGCCAGGGGTCTTGAAAACATCCTTTGTGACAACATTACGTGACATGAAGGACACCTAGCTTAAAACCTTTGTTCCTTTGTGGGATATTCAGAGTCTAAAATTTGAGACACCTTTTTAAACCCAGCTTCAGCTGTTAGAAATACGTGCTCACTATTTGCTGTGTGCCTGTGGGAACCCTGTCTGTGTACTTATCTGCCCCTCTTCCGAATTTAGTGCATGTCTGAACATCTTATCTCTTCAATAAACATAAGTGGACTGCAGTAAGGTTTCCAAAAAACATCCAGAATATAGAGGGCATTGGGATGTGGAGGAGGACTGGTCAGAAATTTTTGTCACAACGAGAATTATGAAGAGGCTTTTTACTTAGAGCAGGAGACACGTTAGCTAATGACAGTGATGATACATGGTTGTTTAAGTTTTCTATATGTCAGGTCTCTCAAGGAGAATGATCTTCCTTCAAGATACACTTCAGAAGCCGAGTCCAAAAGGCAAAAGTGTCAAACTCAAGAGACAGAATGCAAGAAGTCATCCCCTGAAGGTAGCAGGAAAATGTTTATTAAAAGATGTATCACAGGGCAGGGAGATGCTTCAGTCAGCAAAGTGTTTGCTACACAAATACAAGGACTTGAATTGCGATTTCCTATACCACATTAGAAAGCTAAGATCGGGGCACGTGTCTCTCGTTTCAGCTCTGGGAGTTGTGGACCACTGAGATTCACTGGCCGGCACCTAGCCAAACTGGAGAGCTTCTGATTCAGTGGGAGACCCTGTCTCAAAAGCTAAGGTGGAGACAGGATTGAGGAAGACACTGGATGTCAACGTCTGGCCTCCACATGTACTGCTTGCTTGCACATATGCATCCATGAACCCAGACATGTGCACAAACACAAACAGTGAATTAACTCAAAAGATTTTTCCAGGTTCTGTGACAGCTGTTTCAGTTCCCTTCTCAGAGCAAACTGGAAGTCGAATATTACTAATCCCTTTATAGCTGAGCAAACTGTGCACAAAACTAGTCTACAAGCCCATGATCACCATCCAGAGTCAGTTACTTAAAAGACAAGATCTGAGGTCACTTCGAAGTCTCAGGCTTATCCTAAGTACTTAAATCTACAACTGGAACTATAAAGGATTCCAGAGGAATTGGAGAGGATAGTCCCCAGAGGGTGGTACAACTCATCTCATGTTAAGGAAACATGAATGTTAGAACTGATATGTAATTTGATATGACACCAAAGGAAAAGGCTGCAACCAATTGCCAGATATGTATTTCATGGTATCCTGAGAAGGAAGCAGGAATTGTCCAGAACAGAAACTGAGTTACATAATTATAAGGAGTGATGTCAAATTCACTTGTTTCCTTTGTTGGTAGGAATACTGTATCACCTACACTGTGGGTGTCAATTTCATCAAAGGACCCAGAGATTCTTTCAGAATGTTCTGGAAGAGAAACTTGAGTCAGGAAGAGTGGAAAATAGTACATTTCAGTTGGTACACAATGGTGAAAAACAGGATAACCCATACCTCTCCATCACTTCTGTCTGTCCATGTCCTCTATGTTTCTTATAAACTTGTAATAGATTGAAGTAAAAATCAGCTTTGTTAGACTGCCAAGGGGCATGGGAACCTGTGTACAAGACTTCGGTCTAAGATTAAGCTAGTTTGGTGGGAATGGACCCAAGTGCTGAAATGTCTTAAGAGAAGAGCACACTCAAGAGATGACAACAAGACAGGGTGATGGAGGAACTTTGCTGTGGAGCTGAGCACAGGCTAGATAAAAACAGAGAGGTAACAGTAAGGACACAGTGTTGATGGATTGTCAGAGAGTTTGACTCTCCCAAGCACAGCCCATTTTCCCTAAGGTTGCCATCAGTCACAGAGTATTAGAGAAGAAATGACTGAACCTCCCAGCTGGCCCTGCACGTGCTTGCCCATGTGTGTCTGGGAGAGTCAGGATCCTCTCAGACTGGGGATCGGAGCCAGGTGGGAGTGCTGTTTCAACCAGAGGCAGAAGAAAGGATTAGAGGGATTTATTAGTCATCTTCAAATAACCAATGTGCTTTTTATGTGGAGGAGAGTTCATCTCTTTCTTTGTTTTACGTATATATGTGTTTGCTTTTCAAGTCTTTCTTCCAAGAAGGTTTTGAAGTCACTAAAAGTTGTTCAGAATTGACTCTGACTGGCTTCAGCAATCAGAACTAGGACAAGTTATGGATATAGTTTGAACCTTCCTAGGAATCTGAGCTTTAGGAGTGACCTGCCTGGGCAGGTGGTACTCTCCAAGCCTTGGAAATTCACTAGTGCAAGGTGGATGAAGACTGAAGATGTAAGCACACAGGTACACACACACACACACACACACAAAACAAAACAAAACAAAACAAAACAAAAAAAACCTACCCAAAAAAACAAAAATCAATTCACAGATGGCTTGGCTAGTCTACTGACTGCCTTTCACTGCAGTTTCAATACATATTTACTTGATTTTGGCTATTTTCTTTTTATATTTTTTGGTTCTTTCTCTCTCTTTTTCATAACAAACACAGTTCAACCAACTCTAGTCATTAATGCTCAGAAGCCTGAGAAGGAGGTGAAACCGCCCAGATCGAACATCCAAGGGATCACAGGTTAATTCAATGCTCTCCAGTTAATTTGGGAAGACTTGAAGCAGACCTGCCAAACCCAGCAAATGAACCGAATGAGCAGCCAGGGCTGTTGCTAACGCTCTGGTGTCTTGCCCTCTCAATAGCACTGGTCAGCATCCCCAGGCCTCCTTTGATTTTGCTCTGTTCGCAGTATGGCTTCTCTAACATCAACCACTCTTTAGCTTTAGGCAGAAGAAGGGCACTTCAAGAGGCTGTTGTCACGACTGGTAGAGGCCTTTCACATCCCATCAAAAGGCATTTATATTCAAAGAAAAGGTAAGAGGCACCCAACACTGCCCCATGCCCAAACTAGGACAGATCACGCAGGTATGGGCTGACAACCTCCAGACTCTCCCTTTGTGGGAAGCCAGGAGACCGACCTCGCTGCTTCTCCCACAGTCAGGTTCCCTGATGTGCAGACACTGATGGGGCTTTCCAGGGCTGGTCCTCTGCCTCCCTGAGAAAGTTAACCTTTCCTTCTGCTAACCCTCATACACCCATCCTGTGTGTTGTCACCTAGTCCGTGTCTGTCTGTCACTTAGCAACAAGGTCACAGAATGCTTAGAGCATACACCTGGGAGCAAATGTGTTTAAACCTCAGCTCTGATGTTCACTGACTTGACTGGGCAATTCAGTTTCTGGCATAACAGGCAAGATGGTCAGTGTCTCCCTCATGAGCCGTGTAAAATTCCAGACAAAACCTATCAGCTGTGGTGATAATGCTTAATTGAATGATCCATGGAGCTGGGCTGGCTGAGTCTACATTTTTGATATTTGTTACAGGGCTCCATAGTTAGCCACCTTAGCCTTAGTCTTCCTAGGTGGTGAAATGGGAATAATCACACTGTCTATTTCAAAGCAGATGCTGTGGAAGGGATGCAGAGGAAGTGAATAGCTGTGCCCTGGTTCCCCGGAGCTTTCAGGGTAGGGACCAATTGTACACTTTCAGCACTTGGTATGAGGCTGGCACCTAGTAAGGACTATTGGATTTATAGATTCTAACTTTCTTGGCTAATGACTCCCTTCACATTCCTCCCCTCAAACATATGCACATATGCATAAGTGCCACAGCCTCTCAGCTCTTCCTTACATGCACATACACTTTCCACAGCTAACTATTGCCACTTATATTTCCATCTACACTATACATCATGTACCTCCATAACACATACTACACATGCTACAGACCAAAGCACCACATGTATCATGCACACCATAAAAATCTAAACAAACACTATTCAGCATACACATACATGAACCACAAACACTAGGCATATATATACACATACCACACACATACAATATGTAAAACATAACAGCTAAGATATCACACACAGAATTAATTCACACACACACACACACACACACACACACACACACACACACACCACACTCCATTCACAAACCCCATACATCACACACACACAGACATACACAGACACACACAGACACAGACACACACACACACACAGCACACTCCATTCACAAACCCTATACATCACACACACACAGACACACACAGACACACACACACACACATATACACACATACAGATACTCATCTTTCTCTCAACTACTCAGCTGAGCTAAGAGGAGCTGTGCAGGTTTCAGGGATGTGATGATTCAGCTTTCAGGGCCTGTTGCTGCAGGCAGGAGGTTTCCCATCAGCTGTAGCCACCTCCCTGGAAAGGCATGTGGGGAGAATTCCAAATTCATATTTTGGCCTGAGGAAAAGGGTGTGGGGTTATGATATTTTCCCTTTACAGATTGTTAGGTAACCTGTGCCTGAGCCAAGACACCATTTTTCCAAGTTGAGGGATAGGTGAGGCCGTTTACCTTTTCTGAAGTTCTGCACAGCTCTAATGAATTCTGTGTCATCATTTGCTGCATTTCCTCTTGAGCCAGGAGCTGTGAACAGAAAATCAGTGCACCCAGAGGCTCCCATTGGGAGCTGTGCTCTGGTGAATCTCCCTTGTCCAGGGACTTGTAAGCATTTTCCAATCTTTAAGATATGCCCCCCACCACACACATACATACACACACCTGGACCTCAGTCTGTTCACAATTAGCAGCAGGCTTCAGCCCTCAGAAGTCACGGTTCTGGGGAGGATCTAGACAATCTATTTTGGAAAAAGCACCTAGATTGTTCTGATGCAGAGGAGGACACAGACGACACTCAGGGAAACGCCAGATTCACTTGTTTCCTGGGTGGAAAAACTCGCTCTCAATCATCAAATAATCATCTGGGGTAGGGAGTCGGCAGCAAGGCGAGGGCCAGACCTCATGTTTTCCTGCTGTGAGTCTACTGCTTTTCAAGTATTTTAGTCAAATTCATTGATTCTTTTTTCTTTTAGATCTTCAAGAACTTTAGATATAGTCAGCTAGTTGGTAGTAGAAACCACTGAGCTTTTCTCAGAAGGTGAGTGGGTTCTTCGGGGGCCCCAGTACTTCTAGGAGACTCAGTTTCTCTAATAGAAGTCATTTATTTTATGTCAAGTCCACTGTCTAGCATTGATTCCCAGCCAAGCTGAACATATTCCAACTGCCGAGTGTTAAGGAGAAGGAAGGATTTCATTTCTGTATCAAATTCCTTTGTATCTCACTACTCAAAAGCCAAACTTCTCCAAAGAAAGCCATCTCAAATTTTCACAGACTTTCTGGGCAGACAGATTCACTGTCAAAAACTGCAGCCCTAACTCTGGCCCACAATCTGTTTTATAAATAAAGTTTTATGAGAAAACAGCTCTGCACATTCATTTATTTACTTTCTTATGTTGCATCTGTGCAAAATGGCAGAGCTGCAACATAGACCATACAGCTGAAGCATCCTAAAATACTTGCCATCTGCTTTTTTATGGAAAATCTTTGTCAATCTTGGCTTAGATTGTCACCTGGGCATTCCTGGAGCCCTTGGAACATATAATGGAACTTGAACTGAGTAGAAAAAAAAGAAACTTACAAAAAGCACTATGCTGTATTCTGCAATGCCCCTCTCTAACACATAGTGTTAGTAAGATCATAGAAATCTGAAGACTGTTTTGCTGGACTGTCTTAGTCACTTCAGAGACTTGTTTAGCAGATAGATGAAATTTTTGTTGTGCATAGCAATGTTTTATTTTAAGGATTCTGCCGAAGAATATATTAAATCAAAGCATACCCAAAGTCAGGCCCTTATTAAGCAACAGGCATTTTTTATACACTATGTCCTCCCTCATTCTCACCTATTATTAAATATAGGTTAGTTTTGAGCCATGATTATAAGCAAAGATTTCTTTTCTGGATCTAGTACCTTGAAGAAAACAGGGATGGAAAAGCTTGGCCCAGGACTAAGGGATATTTCCAGAAGCAGATTCCATTGTTGCCTAGCAACAATTTGAGGGAGACGTTAAGATTTGAAAGGCCTGAGGACGGAGCACAAGATGACTTGTGAGCCATTACTGAGAAACGATCCCTGAGTTATGCTCTTCATTGCACCTCTCAATTTCACACATACTTGTACATTCACACACCCTTTGACCATTCAGACAATTTGTGCTGCAGGAGGGAATTTGGTAGAGAAACTCTTCAACAAAGAGTTTTTACTGGGAGACAAAAGCACTATGTGATAAGAGGCTATCATCATGATTAAGTGATGTTGCAGGAGACATAACTTCAAATCTGCTTTTACACATAGAGTAGCCTTACATTAAGCCCATGGGGTTTGCATTAAAGCACAAAAGTTTGACAAATACTGCTTTCTAGGGCAGTTATATGGATTAAATATGAAGACTTACTCATAGTCCCACTCTAGTGCTTGATATTCTATGAAGACTATTTATTCTTGGTGGTGGTGGTGGTGATGATGATGATGATGATACTATTTTCAAAAAGGATTAAGCTGAGGGGGACTTGCCAGCCATATCCCTACAATGTATGTATTGTTAGAAAATAACAGAGGAAGTGGTAAAACAGTGTCATTGATATCCCAACTTAGTGACTCCTTATTATTCACACTCTTTTCTTTTTAAAATGTGGCCCCAGCCTTCAGTTTTGGGAACAGGCATTTCTTTGCTTTAGCCTTCAAAACCACCAGCAAACATACCTGAAGTCAAGGCTTGGAAATTTTCTGAGTGTGACTGCTTTTCTTCTTGCATAATTGGATTTACTTGGAAGTAGACTCCTAACAGCTCCATGAAACCAAGCCTGAACTGGTATGTTGGAGGATAAGAGATCAGACAGCTAAATCGTCACACCACAGGGTTCCTGGACCAGTCTTCCTTCACTTACATGAGATGAAAGGTCAACCAAGATCAGCAGAGCTGTCTGCTTCTCAACTGACTGAAAATGCATGCATGAGTACAGTCTAGGTCAGACAAGACCAGTCAAGATCAGAAGAACTTTCCAGATGATCTATACAGTCATAAAATATGACACATGGCTGAAAATGAATCCATGAAGCTACGAAATAATTTGTGGGACAGGAACTAATAGATAAAGAGCATACACCATATGTTGAGAACTAGTAAATGATCACCCCATGATGAGAATGTACTTGCCATGTTTGGAAGTAACAAACCCAAAGCCCACAAAAGAAAGTCATATTTATAGTAGTAGTTTCCTCCTTTATCAAAATACTAGGCCAGTCCATAGAGATAAATAATCTCAAGAAAGCAATTGCTAATAAGCTAATGTAAAGGTATATTGTGAAATGCATCACATTGATTATAGACTGGACATCACCTGGGAAGGGGATTCTAATCGAGGCTAACATAGCACAGTTAATTTTCCAAATATTCAGAAAAAAAAGTGTTTTTCATTTTCTGTAGATGTCACTGGCTTTCTAAATGACCCTATCAGTTTGTTGGTGATGAGAGAGGTTGAATGACACACTATTATTGTTTAAATCACTGCAAGAGACAGAACAGACCCACAAAAGTGGGAAAGAAAGGCAGCCAAGTGAAGACCAATATGAGAGAGATGTTGTCCCTAGCTCTTTGATTCCATGCTTTGTGTGAGTCAAAACCAAGGACTGGGGTTGATCATGTCCAGACCACCATGGAAGATGTGAAGTGTTCTAAGCAAGGAAAAGCAAAATGCTCAAAGCTAAGAGACAGCTGCAGGTGGTAGTTAACACAGATGGACACAGTAAACTGGCAGCAGACTTGTCAGATGCACATTACATGAATTAGTAAGCAATGTGATAGAGACTCAGTTTAATTAAAGTGAAGCATGCAAGCATGTGTCATTCATTCATTTATTAGTGTAATTTTGTTATAAAGATGTATGATGAGCAATCACCATAACTCAAATTTTTAATCTATTCAGTCATTCATTTACTTAAACTACTTATTGGGTTAAAGCAAGGAACACAAGGGAATCAAAAATGAAGAGGAGCATGGTCCTCACATTCTAAGAATTTGTAGACTAGACAGAATAGGTCAAAAAACAAGCTCCCCCAAAGAACCAAAGGCCATCTAACAAGACCCCAATGCCAGACACATGAGTCCCTCTTTTGAGCTGTTGGCTAGGGCTATCAAAGGGACTCCCAAAACATACACACTATTGCTGCTGCTCTTGGTTAATCACAGAGATGGAAAGTAAGTCTTTATTGCTAAAAATACCACGTACATCAGTAACAGGGCCCAGAGACCACTGAACTGGAACTGACCTGAACATCCCCTGCATGAGGACTAGCATTCATGATACCACAATACATCATACAAGCTTCCAAAGGAGAGAGGCAACCATAATACCAGTAATGAAGGCCATGAACAACATCAATGACCAGAATGGCATGATTCCCTTACAGGTGTAGTAGAGACAAACATACCTTGGCAGTAATCAATGCCTCCCTAATTAAACTTAAGACACAGTCAACAAGCGAGATACCATGCCTGGGTACTAGAAACCTAGCTAACTAATCAGTGCTAGTGAAGACATGTTTATTGGAGGAGAATCCACAACTAATAATTTACTAACCCAGTATAATCCCTAATAAGAGTCTATAAACATTTGTTCTTAAACCCAGAGATAAGTCGTCTTCACTCATCATCAAAGAACCTTCTCTTTGCCAAAAATGGGGACCATTGTAGAAAACTGCAACTAACGAATATGCAGAATTGTGAATACAAGTTCCCAATGTACACATCTACAAAACCCTACCACACCCAAGGCTCACGGAAAACTGAATAAGAGGTGGCTGAAAAGATTGCAAGAGTCAGAGGACCAGGAGTTTGCTGTGAGATTGTGTCCCCTAGTAACGCCAGAAGCTACACACATAAAGTCTCACCAACGTGACCATGCAAACATGAACTGAACAAAGATGACACCAACAATCATGGCAAACTTCACAGGAAAAAGCCCACGAGGTTTCAACCCTACACAAAGAACTACAAGGAATTTAGTAAAGATAGGAGGAGGACAGGGGAGAGGTAGTCCTTTCCGGAAAAGAGCACACCAAATGATTGTCCAGTGCAAAACAGTCAGCCCTGAAGATATATATATATCTTCACTTGTATATATATATATATACAAGTACTATTATATGGACTGGACAGATTATACTTGGGAACATATATGTCTGTACAAATACACATATGTTGGCAATAACAATTGATGAAATTGAAGAAGAGCAGGCAGGGGTATATAGGAGGGTTTGGAGGGAGGAAAGGGAAGAGAGAAATGTAATTAAAATATAATCTCAAAAATAAAGAAAATTAAAATAAAGAAACATAATTATTTAAAAAAAGATACACCCCCCCCAAAAAAAAACCAACAAGCTTACACTGACCATGTTGAAAACCATAAGGAAGGAGCTAGAAGGCTCTGTTTTCTCCTCCCTGTCATGTTTTGTGCCAGAGAAAACAGGAAAGAAACACACAGGTAGTAACATGTCATCTCTACTGACGAGGAAAAAAATGGAATCGCATGATATGACACCCAGAGGTCTTACTAACAACATTTTGGCCCTGAACTGAACTTCTTCACAATACTTCCTCAAACTCTCACACTCTGTGGAGAGGACACCCAACTGTATACTTATGGAAGTCAAATATGAAAGGTAGAGGGAGAGAGAGAGAGAAAGAGAGAGAGAGAGAGAGAGAGAGAGAGAGAGAGAGAGAGAAAGAGAGAGAAGGAGGAGGAGGAGGAGGGTCAGGGTAAACTTGATCAGCTCCATCTCCCATATCCCCAGTCTCCCTAGCACTAGAAGGAGTAAGTGAGAAATGGAGAAAAACGGCTGCATCCAGTTTTCGCTCGTGGTTTTATCTTACGGAAAAAGGAAACCTGAGAAAAGTGAACTCTCCTAAAACTTTGGCATAACATGGTGGGAATCCTAACCTCATCTGGATTTGCAGATCAAAGAAGGTCCCCCTGAGGTGGTCACACACTCTCATGGCTGAAGAGGTGTCACATGGGTGAAGAACAATGTCTTCCTGGGTTTCAGAAAAGATAGTTACCAAGAAGTGGTTCAGAAAAAGTTTGTATTCAGAACTTGTCTAGACCAGCAGTTCTCAACCTGTGGGTTGCAGCCCCTTTGACAAACCTCTGTCTCCAAAAATATTTACATTACTATTCACAACGGAAGCAAAATTACAGTTATGAAGTAGCAATGAAAATAATGTTATGGTTGGGGGTCACCACAACATGAGGAACTGTACTAAAAGGTTGCAGTTGAGGGAGGTTGAGAACCACTGGTCCAGACTGATAGGTTTATTGGTCTAAATGAAGAGTCTTGGACACTCATTTAAGACTGAGAAAAGATATTATTAGCTACTGCAAAATGAGGGAAAGCCCACTTTAAGGGGTGTGAAAGTCAGCTTCAGCAGGTCTAGGGAGAACGTGTTACAGTACAAATGGTAAGACAAGGATTCTAAAGCTAAGTATGGGAATATGTGGCTTATTAGGGTACTGAGATGGAAAGTGATCATGTCCTCTGAACTGAGCCATATCAGCCTGACTGTATTGCTGGACTGTGAGAAGCCATGAGATCCTAGTACATAACAGAAGATGGCGGGGGGGATAAAGAGAGAAAGGCAAGATCTCATGGGGATGAAAATACTCAAGAATCCAGACAGTGAGGATTGATGAATGAAGACCCCTCAAATCATAGCTAAAATGTGGTTTGAACAGAAATGGGAAAGGAAACAGTTTTGAATATTCACCTAGTAGAGGAACCAGTATTTCTACAAGGTAAAACTATGAAGTAGACAGAAAGCTGTGCAAAGCAAGAGTGAAGGGCTGAGTCTAGATATAAGAGATTGTAGCTATGTTCTGAGGTGGATGGAAGCACACACACACACAGACACACACACAGACACACACACACACACACACACTGAAAAGGAAAAGATGGAAATTGCCCGAGGAAATGATATCTTGAAAGAATATCTCTTTTGCAGGAATAGGCAAATACCTGTCAAAGAAACACAACAAAATGACACCTTTAGTTTGGAAATTTCTAAAATATAGTCTGTGCCTGAGGCGATGAGACTGATGTGCCTTCAATTTTATTCCTGATTTTATTGATTTTTGTCTTTCTTCTTATCTGCAAAATGGGGAAGAAAATTGCTGCTCTAGTATTTGGGGAATGATAGTTCAGATACTGAAAGATGGAAAGAATTGTACTTACAGATACTTAACAATTGAGTCTAATGTCCCTCCCTTCCTACATCGAGTCAGCCAGTGTTGTGCAGTCAAGATGATGTGAGAGGAGGCTGGGTCCCCTTAGCAAGATTTCTACAATGGGAGAGGCTCACTCTCCCTGAACCCAGAGGAATGAGATGGAAGTCAGAGATGGGAGGGGAATGCAGCTGGGGTAGACCCTTGTCTCTCACACTGAAAGGGGACACGAGGTATGCTGGTTCTGTTGGGTAGCCACATAAGGCTGAGCGCTCCAGCTCCCAGTCCTGCTGAGATTCTGTGAAGGACACCATGATGCAGACTGGCTGCAAGCTGAAGAGTGGGATCTTAGAGTGGCTTAAGGGGATGAGGCTGCTGGAGAGAGGGTTTGACTGGTAGCACTGAGATGCTCTAGATATAGCACAGTTAGGTATGATGGACCAGGGCTGGAGCTAGAGGCTGGAACAGACTCAGAGTTTGGAGAACTTGAGAACTGAGCTATTGGCCGGACTTGGGGGATGGTGGAAGCATGTGATTCAACTGAATGGGGGAAAGTCTAGAGAAGTGTTTATTATTAATGGGTCTATGTAGCCATGCCATTGAGCGGCCAGTGGGAAGGCAAAAGTAGGGATACTAGAAGAGATGCTGTCCATTGTATACTCAGCATCAGACCTACGGGCTGCTTTCTTTACATCAGTCCATGGGTCCTCTAATCCATGGTTCCACATGCATGTGTAAGAGAGCAGGTGTAAGACAGGGCTGAACAGAAGAGCAGCACTATTCAAACATAGTTTTAAATTTGAATAAATGATTTAGGAATTGGCTAGATCTACTTTCTACCAATCAGCAGAGAATAAGTGTAGTATTTTTTCTTACATATTCAAATTGTGTATTTAAATTTTTTAATTGAGGTGAGAGAGAATAAAACAATAGTAGAGAAAGGCAGGAGTCATGTATCAATGTTTAACCTATTTCTGCTTCAGAACTTCAAGCTTTCTGCTTTGCTTCAACCCACTTACCATTTTCCTAGCTCACCATAGTGTCCTGACCAGGATCCAGGCCTTTTCTGCTTTGCTATAACACATTTACCATTTTCCTAGCCCACCCCAGTGTCCTGACCAGGATCCAACCAACAATCTGTGTTGATTATACATACCTCAGTGTCTGGAGAGTAGTAGACATTTGATATATGCTGTAAAAAGTCAATGTTTCCTTCTATTGCTTAGCACATCCAAACTGTATTAGCAAAGTATAAGAGGACTGACATTTGATTTGGGGTTATATCCTTACCCCTTATCCTTACCCCCTTTCCATTTCTACCTCTTGGAATCTGTGTCTCTAGCTTCCCATAACTGACTTGAATAGAAGAAACAACAAGAATTTTATTTAAGGTAGCACAAGGAACAAAAAAGTATGTACTATGCTACTGCACACTAACTTGTTTTGATCTTTAGCATGAGGAAGGCATTCTTGTCCCATAGGGACAGTTGAAAGATAGATGGTACATTGAGAGGCCCTTCCAGATACACACCAGTGGCTCTTGATTATGCTCCTTGGGAGAATGGCCCTGCTTTAATCATAAGCTTTACTATGGTAACTATCTAGTGATGCATAGATTTTCATGGGGGTGTATACATCACTTTCTTAATCCCCGTGAAGGGAAAGAAAAATCTATTCTTGGAGTTTAAATTTCCACTCCCAATGAGCTTTTTCAGTTTTATCCTCCTTTTAAAAAAAAGACCAATTTCATTGCTTCCTCCTTGTGAATGAAAGATCATACAGGCATAGGTTTCTGAAGGTTATCTATAGCTTTGCCTAAAATGGTTATAATTGGAGAAATGAAATAGTGCTAACTGCCAAGCCTGAATAACATTATAACATTATGCAAAATGAAGGCACTTTGGAAGAATAAAGGACCGATGACAATGCAAATCAGAGCCAGTGAAGGTCAGCCGTTTTGCATAAAGTGCCTTGCAGTCTAATTCATGGGAACTTCGCTGGAGGAGAGAAAAGTGACTTATTAAAACACAATGCTTTTTCAAAAAGCATTACTGCCAAGTGAGCCCCAGATCTGCTTACAAGTCCCACAGGCAGCCACAGGATTCAGCATAGAGCTGGGCAGTCAGAGGCAAGCTGAAATTATAGAACTTCTGTTCAGAAATAAGATACCCCCAACTTCATGGCTGCATTCAAGCTGGCTTTCTTAACCCTCTGATGGCTGAGAAATGGTGGTGGTTTCCAAACTGGTCTAGACAGCTGTTTATACTTGGGCTCTTTCCTTTGTTCTCACAGTCCTTTGCAGACTCAGAGGCTAAGGGAATTAGTTTCTAAATCCTGTGCTTGTAAGGACTGAAGTTGACATGTAAGCTGTTAGACTCTGAGGTTCAACCACTCTACCATACTCTTAAACTGTACTTTGTGAGAATCAAGTCCTAACAGAGAGGGAGGGCTTACACAGGATGAGAAGTTGTATTTGTTATTTGGATTTTGTTCTTGGACTTTTTTTCTCCCTCAAATTTATAGCAACATTAAATCTCTCACATCCAATGATTATCTTCATTCATCCTCTTCCAGATCACTTGCTCTAACACAGAAAGAGGTCCAGGCACAAGTGGAGCTCTAACTTCCCATCTTCTTCTTAACCTCAGCTCGAAAGGATGATATTTACTCCACTGAAAGTATCAAATGTAACCTGCTTAAAGAAACACAACACAAACTGGGTATAATGACTCATGCCTGCAGTCTATTACTTAGGAGGCCAAGGCAGGAGGATTATTGTCACTTTAAGGCCAGCATGGGCTACATAATGAGCTTTACTGTATTTCAAGAAAAAAAAAGAAGGTAAAGGAATGGAGGGAATGAACACAAGCAAATCACAACCAGTGAAGGTCAACTCTTTTGCATAAGGAGCTATCAGTCTCACACAAGTGAACCTCACCTGAGGAGAGAGAGAACACAAGAAAACAATGCATCTTTCACAGAGCTAAAAAACAGATACCAGCAGGGAGTCAGTCTTCCTGGGCTGGTCCCTGGGTTTCTCCTGGTGCTAGCTGTGTGACCTTGTTTGGCAATTTTCTCTGGAAAGTGGGGTGATTTCGAAGGGAAACACCATGAGCCATGTAATTCTTATCCTAATGATTTGCATAGTAATGTTTCTCTAGGTGCACTGGGGTTCTACACAGGCTCCCAGCATACTGGTAGCCCCACTGACAGCAGCTTTGTGATGCTCTCCATCCCTAGAAGTCAAGCCCACTTGGCTGCATTCCTTTGTGAATACCTCTCTCCTGTACAAATGACCATTTTCTTGTTTCCCTTAAAGCCAGCAGAGATGATGTTACTCAGCTCAGACAAATGAGTCAAGAAGAAGTTGACCAGCATATACATAAGTTTTCTTTTAGGATAACAGGGACAGACACCTCTTACTTTCTTCGTTCTTTTATTGTGCTTTGGAGGAGCTGAGAAATCCATTTTGTAATCATGGCAGGATGACAATGAAGGTTAAAGACCAAGGTTTTAAATATGGTGAGGTTTAGAGGCACCAGGAGGGGACATCCCTGGTAAAATGCCTGCACTACTCATCATTTAGGGCTTTTACCCATAGAAGAGAGATTCTACATTCTTGACATAATAAGGGATGTTATGGGATAAGGGAGATAAGTCTAGCAGTTGTCTCAGCCACTGTTAAAACCAGTTTCCAAAGCATTCCTAACTTACTCCATATGGCCTCAGCACTGAGAAACACACCTTTCCCTCTCTGAGGAGTATGGTCTGGCCAATCTTCTGGCATCACAATCACAGTTCTAAGAGAAGGTGCAGAAACAGTTCTCTCCTGATGGCCAGCAGCGGGAAGAATAATTGGTTTTGCCAGGTGAAAATACCCCTTATGTTTCCACTGATGGTGCCCACAGTCTCTGTGGCATTTATGAAGGTCATCTGGAGTCTAGCCAAGTTGCAGTGACCACTACTTGCTTTTGAAGAATGAGTCATCCAATATGTGGGAATCACCAAATGCCACTGGATACAAGCACGTTCCTGACTTTCTTGCTTGCTGTCTTTCTCCAGACCCCAAGGTTGAATTCCTTGGGCTGAAACCCGAGTGAGCTTTGGCACTCATTGTCAAGAGGTAGACAGCCCTTCTGTCGTTGCCGACCTAAGCCCTTATACGTGAGCACTGAGGTGTATGGCTATCAGCATAAAAATTTGCCTCTATCCGGTTTCAGGGATTATAGGGTATGAATCATAATAATGTACATTTTCATGAAACTGTCGTGTTTAGTCCTGTGTTTGATGTAACATACCACTCACTTTTGCTGCTCAAACATCAGAGACTTGTTTACTTCTGGGTCTGTGTCTAGTAAGGATAATTTATGTTGACAGATGGGAATATACGTGTTCTATGATGTAGTCTACAAGATTACCAAGAATGCTGTGCCCTGGTTTCTCTCCCTTTTTAGCATCAGAGTAGTTATAATTCCTCTATTTCTTTACTTTTAATCACCTTTTAGGCACATAGAGTGCTAAAAAAAAAAGTGGCAGATTGACTAGCCTATGCTAGGGTATAAGTGGTTAATTTTATTCTATTCTCTTGATTTAGTGAACTTAGATAAGTTTAAACCGAGGCAAGTTGTTTAAAAAAAAGTGTTATAAAAATACTTCAAGGAATACTATACAGAAAGGAAAAAGAAAGACAGTTTGATATAGAAGAGTAAAGGAAAAAACACATTTATAAGGAGAGTACTTGAAAAAAGGAGCCGTAGGAAGGAATTCATATTGTCAAACACAGAAAAACCCTAAGAATTTTGTCTTCTAGCTTGAATTCTGTCAAACATAGGGGAAAAAAAGAAGAAGAATTAACAACAATCCCACAAACTGGAACAATAACCAACCAAACTGTAGGCAATAGATAACTCCTCTCAATGATAGTCGGTCACGCAAGTGGTCTCAACTGAACATTTAAAAGGCACCAAAACAAATAAACAAATAAAGACGGGATGCAAATTCCCATATTTCCAGAACTCTTTCTGAATGCAGCTTTCTAGAGACCCAGAAAACCTCTTTGCTTTCCTTCAGCCTCCCACTTGTCACCCATCCTATGACTACTTTTTTTTTTTTTTATCATTTGTTGCCCTAGATAATTTGGGCACTGAGTTTGGTTCAGGGACACAACTTCATTTTCGTAACTATGCCCATCAAACTCTTAGTGATGAGGAGAACAGCAGAGCTAAGAGTTGCAGGGGCCTAGGAGAGGGTTTTTCACACGGGACAACTTGGCTGTCACTCTTTACACTTTTTACATTTCTTCACTTACTTCTTTTTATTTTTCTGTTCTAGAAACTGAAACTATAGCTTCATGCCAGTTAACCAAGAACTCTAACACTAAGCTGTATCCCCAGCCCTCACTATATTTCTTATTTATTTTTTATTTTACAATTTCATTCCTGTGAGTGTGTGTGTGTGTGTGTGTGTGTGTGTGTGTGTGTGTGTGTGTTGGTCAAATTAATGCCCTTCTCTCCACCTCCAACTACTCTTGGACCCCCTCCAACACATTCCGCTCCCAACTTCATCTCCTCCTCCCTTTCTTCCTCCTCCTCCTCTTCTTCCTAACTCCTAAGTTACAGGAGTTTATATATAACTCCTAAGTTTAGTTAGTGCTTCTTGTATGTGAATGAGTGTGGGGCTATACTCTGGAGAATGCCCCCCCCCGCCACATGCCACATCCCCAAAGAAAAATGAGTCTCCCACCCCCAGAAGTCATCAAGTACCAATATCTCCTCAAATGGGGGTGTAGGCCTGGAGTTTTGGCTGACATTGATCGTGAGCAGGACTTGTGTAGAACTGGAGTTGTGACTGACATTGATCGTGAGCAGGTCTTGTGTAGAACTGGAGTTGTGACTGACATTGATCGTGAGCAGGTCTTGTGTAGAACCTGCCACCACAGTTACTGCGTTTTTTTCTTTTTTGAGACAGGATCTCATTATATTACCCAGGCTAAATTGGAAGTCACTCTTAACCCATGCTGGTCTTGAATTTGTGATCCTGTTATCTCGACTTCCTAGTAGCTGGGATTACAAGCTTGTACAAGCAGGCCTGGCTCCTTACCCTTCTTGATGGCTTGACATTGTAGTCATCCCCTAAGAGAGATTAAGCTCATGCTTTTCATGTCTCATCAGCAGATCCTCGGTGATTACACAGAGTAAGAAGTCAACTTCAACAGCTCAGTTCTGATTGTAATAGAAAAAGTCTGAACATTCAACGCATTTTACTGTACACATTTTCGCCTATGGAAAAGTAGAAGAATATTATAATGGACTTTGATATCATGGATCAATTTCAACCTTATAAACATTTGGCTGCATGCACCTTATCCTTTTTATCTCTTTTGGGCTTGATATTCAAGAGTACTTATATTTTATGAAAATTGCAGCCATCATGGCATTTTATTTCCAACTATTTCAGAAAGCAGCTCTAGAAAATAATGTAATTCCTCCATTGCAATGCTGCCATTACCATACCTATCAAAGTCAGCACTGCTTTACTATTGCCATATGACAATCAAAATTCAAAAGTCCTCTGCTGTCCAGTAAGTTTCTTCCATAGCTGACTGGTCCAGGCCACAGCCTGCATTGAGCATCTTTTGGGACTTTCTGAAAGACATGTGAAGGGTACACCAGTGTCCTGAATCTCAGCTGGAAAAGAGCAATAATAGAGAATCACCTTCCCCTCTTGAGTGATGCCAAGACCCTGGGCATTTTTGCATAACAATCATGAACTGGAAAGGGAACAGGCTTGCGATCAGCCACTGGCATGAATTCGGGGTTGAGTGTCCAATATGAAAATCACATGCAAATTTGAGCAAACTTGACCGGCTTTCCTGAAAGGGGCTGGTGAGAAGTGACAGCATGAGGATTACTGCATCCATTAGAAAACATGTTCTTAAATTTCTTGAACAGAGGCTCTGTTGGTTTATAGCAGGTTTACTCCAGTTTGCTCCTCCAGGGAAGGGAAATTAGCCAGTTATCAGCGGCTTTCAGTCTCAATTTGAAATTGAAATACTTTGTTCTGAGGAGCAAATCCCTTCAGCTCGCCAGTGCA
Organism: Peromyscus nudipes; assembly: GCA_902168325.1. Classification (NCBI taxonomy): domain Eukaryota; kingdom Metazoa; phylum Chordata; class Mammalia; order Rodentia; family Cricetidae; genus Peromyscus; species Peromyscus nudipes. Next base: position 48,426 of record CABHPH010137027.1, read on the forward strand.
ACTGCTGCTGGGTGTGCTGCCCCTCCATAGCTCCAGGAATCCCGAATTCAAGTCTCCATTGTGCAGGTGACCCATGTCAGCTGTACTCCAGCTTTAAAAATCGCTGACAGTCACTAGAAGATCAGGGGGTTAATCACAAGCTCCTTAACCCAGTTTTTATTCCAAAGCTCTAGGTATTCCTGAGAAGTTCTCACCTTTATGAATTCCCATTTCTCTGGTGTTTGGTGAGGTCTGAGGCTGTATCTATTTCCTCACTGTGTATTTTCAGCCAAGAAATAAATAAATAGAAGAAAAAATTCTCATTACTGTCAGTATTGTAATTGGCCAGCCCAATTTCATTTCATTTGTTTATGCTTTGTTTGTGAGGCTTTGGATGTATTCATATAAATTGACGCATTGTTTCCTCTAAAAATACTAAGCAAATGACTTTAAATGTTTCCTGGGTGTTCTGTGGGAGAATGTGGTAACTGAGTACCAGTTAAGACCTCAGAGAATAATCAAACATTGCTTCAAAGATGGAGGATAAACCAGATGAGGAGATCTGGGTACTAGGAGCTGTGTCTAACCTTCCTGCTCTCTGTCTCAGTTTGCAACTTTGGATGTTGGAAAGGAAAGGAACAGAAAACTTGAGTTTTCCCATAACCTTACATGCATGGCTTTATTTCATCTTGAGTTCTATATCAAGAAGGATTACTATTCTTGTTTTGCAATTGACACCAGTTTAGCAAGCTGATTTGTGTCTTCTCAAGGTCACAAAGAAAGAATCAGATCATATGTGGTAATGAAATCCTCACTCCACACTGTCCACTCACCTGCCCCCATTTGTACCTCTAAAAATAATAGTACTTGTTTTGCTCAGAACTAAGAGGGGAGATGATACACATTTGGGGCCACTTTTATTTGAGAATGTTTTTGTTGTGTGATTTATTTTTGAGCTACTGTCTTCTTCAGAAACCAAGGATTATTCTGTAATCTAGTAACATCAAGTCAACACAGTTCTCAGTCCAGCACAGGTCTCTACTCCACCAGGACCTTACTGGGTCTACTTCATTTGAGTGCCTTCTTCTCCTCACCTCCTCAGATGAGGTTGGGGTCTCCTGGTCCACACTGTCTCAGGTCTCTGGCCTCATCTCTCTTCTGTATGACAGCTTTTGATGAGTCACATTATGAGCATAAGTTTTAGTAAGAAGGTTCCAGAACTATCTGCCTGAGTTCAAGGCCAGGGTATGGAAGCACTTACTAGTGCTTGGTCAGGTTATTTGCCCCATGCTTATGCTTTGATTTCCTCATCTGTGAAGTGAGGCTTGTGATAACACCTAGTATCCATAGGATAGGGGAGGTGATGGCATCAGCTGTCCCTTGGAACACCCTTTGACCAGAACTTGACACACAACAAGCACTCAGTCTTTAGTGGGCATTCATGCTTTGTCTCAAGCTTTCCCTGTGGCTAGTTCCACTGAGTCAGACACTACATTGTTTCAGCTTTGGTTGTAGCCCTGTATCTACCCACACTGTGGATATCCAAGTTGCATACTCTACTTACAGCCATTCTGAACATCTGTCATGTGACAGGAGATTTCTTGCACATGCTCTTTCTTACAACTTCCATGCATTTGTTACTATTGGCATAACCACTTGCTCTTGAGGAATTTTATGCTCAGAGCAGTCAGCTGCTAGACAATGGGTCACACAGCTATTGGCAAAATGAGGTAGCATTGAAATTAACATTTGAGTGACTCTGGGTGTAGTGTCCTTTTTTCTCCTTTAGTCTGCTCATGTGTGTGTGTGTGTGTGTGTGTGTGTGTGTGTGTGTGTGTGTTTGAGTGTCACAGAAAGAACAATGAACCTTATGTAAACCCTATGTAAACAGAAGAATCTGGTTTCATGAAATCAAAGCCGAAGCAAAGTAAGCGGAAGTTAGCAAAAGAGATATAGTCATTGGGTATTTTAATTATATATAAAAAAGAATACCCTCCCCGTCTTTCCTAGATATTCAAATGGATGCTGTCTCCTGGGAAGAGACTTAGATCATGAAGAACTATCCCACAGGGTCACAGATCTTCATGAGGCTGAAGACCTGTGTGACATTTGTTGAAGCTTGATGGCCATGCTGGTACTCTTAGGCAACCCTTCACTGACAAGCTGGTGCAAGGCCACTGGACATGGGTCACCAGTTGTGTCAGATGATCTGTTCTTGACAGCATAACTCAGACTCAGCTGTGAATGCGAATTGTCTGAAGACTTTTGTTATTGATCTCATGGGGTATTTCTGGGAAGGGCCCTAAGATTACATAATTGATTTTTTGTTTAAACTGTGTGTGTGTGTGTGTGTGTGTGTGTGTGTGTGAGAGAGAGAGAGAGAGAGAGAGAGAGAGAGAGAGAGAGAGA